>PVKZ01005850.1:0-45105 GCA_004027375.1 Macroglossus sobrinus | reverse complement strand
AGTTTACCCCTAACTGACATAGGAATAATCCGGCCTATAAAATGTTAGGGGAAGACTACTGAAATCCATTTAGTTTAGTTTTCTTTTTAGTTAAAAACAACGACGACAACAACAACAACAAAACAAACAAAGAAAAGAGGAAGAAAGAAAGAAAAAGAAAGAAAGAAAGAAAGAAAGAAAGGAAGAAGGAAGGAAGGAAAGGAAGGAAGGAAGGAAGGAAGGAAGGAAGGAAGGAAGGAAGGAAGGAAGGAAGGAAAGGAAGGAAGGAAGGAAGGAAGGAAGAAAGGAAGGAAGGAAGGAAGGAAGGAAGGAAGGAAGAAAGAAAACACACATAGCCCAACAGCACTAATCATCAGGGAAACACAAATCAAAACCAAAATGAGATACCTCCTCACATCAGTAAGAATGGCTATCATCAAAATGTCAGCAAATAGCAAGTGTTGGTGAGGATGTGGAGAAAAGGGATCCCTGTGCACTATTTCTAGGATCTTAAATTGATACAGTCTCAATGAAAAACAATACAAAAATTCCTCAAAAAATTAGAAATAGAACTACTATAAGACTCAGCAATTCCATTTCTGGGTATTTATCCACAGAAAACAAAAACATCTATTTGAAAAGATAACTGTGTGCCTATGTTTGCTGCAGCAGCATTTACAATACCCAAGATGTAGGTGTCCTTTGATTAATGGATAAAGAAGATATTGTGTATACACATAAATACACACACAATGGAATATGACTCACCCAGAAAAAAATTAAATTTTGTCATATGTGACAAGTTATGGACCTAGAAGGTATTATGCTATGTGGAAAAAAAAAAAAAACGAAACAGAGAGAAAAGTACTGAATGGCATTACTCATATGTAGTATCTAAAAAACACAAAAATAACACATAAAACAGAAATAGACCCAGAGCTACAGAGAACAAATTAATGGTTGCCAGAGAAGAGGGAGCTGAGGGAATGGAAGAAAAAGAAGATGAATAGAAAGTACAGTCTTACAGTTGTAAACTATATCAACCACAGGGATGTGTTGTGCAGCACAGGAAATATGTCAATAACATTGTAATAACTTTGCATGGTGATAGATGGTTACTGGACTTTTGATCACATTGTAAGGTATATAAATGTCAAGTCACTATGTTGTACACCTGAAACTAATATAATATTGTAGGCCAAATACACCTTAATAAAAAAAAATTAGAAAGAAAAAAGAAATATGTAAAGAAAAGCAATCCTTCCAGACTTTGGATATTATCATGAGAGAATATGATGCTTGATGCCCTTGCTCATTAGCTATCCAGGAAAAGAGATATAAATGAAACACTGACATCCTCACAGCTGAAACAAAGATGACAACTGGTATCCTGATGATAGTACTGAATTACCCAAACAACTGTGGTTCTTGTGGTTTTTACCCAGTGTTACTTAGGTCACCTATTATCTGTATCTAAAAGCATTCGGTCTAATGCATTCTCCAAGGTCTACAGGATAAGATCTATTCTTTCTATAGTACTAAAGACTCTCTTAACCATGACTTAGCCTTTCATCTCATTCTCAACCATTTCCATAGTAAACTTTTTGTACCATTGAAACTGAACGGCTTCTAAATCCTGCAAAGTTCACTTGTACACCCTATGCTCTGCACTGCTGTTCCTTCTGCCAAATGTATAATCTTGATAGCTGTTCTTCTGTCAAACATTGTCCTTTAAACTTTGCCTGGTAACCTTCTACTCACTCTTCACGCTTACCTTAAATTCTACCCACATTTTTGAAACTGTAATTCTTCATCATAAAATTAAAGTGCCTGGCATATATTACAGTCTAATAAAAATTACAGATATTGATTATAAGTTTCCAGTGGGCTCTTGTACTTAGTAAGCACTGAATAAATATAATAAATAATAAACATGACAATGATAATAACAAGTTTTAGAAGATGAGTCGGACTGTATTTTTAAAATATTTGTATTCAGCAACTTATCAGAATAACTCAGCATCTAGTTGAATAGCAAACCATTAAACAGACAAATGAATAAAGGAAATACAAGCTTTCTTTAACCCTTTTCCTGTTTGCCTCGATAATATTCCCTGACCATGCTTGGGGTTACAGCATTTACTTCAAGATAACTCACAGATTACGGTCCTAACCTTACCCCTGATGTTGATAGTCTTTGGAAACATATGACATCATTCTATTTATAGCATTCTGTTTTTTTTTTTTTATAATGGCATTTCCATTTACAAAACATAGTAATTGTCAATCTCTGAAAAATGTCAAATCCTAGAAAACATAGCATTCCTACATGTGATGTTAAATGAACAGTAGCAGCGAGCTGCACATTTTTTTCTAAATGGAGAAGGGTTACAATAATAATAATAAAACAGAAATAAACCTGGGATGACACTATGATATAATGAGCACCTTAAAGACAAAAATTTTATTTCATCTCTGTTTTTTATAACGAGTAAAACGAAGAGGTTTTTTGATCAAGTTCTACTAACTTAAAGGTGTCTTCATACAGTTATGATTGTACAGTCACTAGGTGGGTAACATGTCCACTTAGCACAGTAACATTTTCGTAATAGTAAAACTTTTTGTACTTTTCTTATAATTTGTTGAGTCCCTATTTAGGCTATGTGAATATTTATCAGGATTATATTTGGACCAATGGCAACAGAGCATCTTGTTCTAAAGAAATTACAGTGCCATGACAATTATCTAACCAAAAGAAAAAAAGTCTTCTTTAAAGTTAACATATCTCATGTTGTTCTGGCTTACTAGAAATGAAGGTGATAATTTTACGAGACTTTGTTAGCATAACAATGTGTAAAATATATACGCTTTCAACAAGGTTTTTGCATTTCTGATCTATTCTCTCAGTAGGCATCTTTAAAAAGTAATCTCTTTGGGATTGCTGTATACTGGCTAGGTTTTGTGGTTCTTATTGTTTGCAATTTGTTTATGGTACTGGGAAGGTATTGTTGATTCCTAGTTTTAGTTACATTTTTAGTGAGACAAATCACTGTGTAATAATAATCATTTTTTAAATGTGTGCATTTGCTGTAAAAATTAAACAAAAGATCAAGTTTTATAACAAGTATAATTTTTTGCAAGATTGTTATAGAGAAAACATACAACACATTAACTTAAAAATCATTTTACTTATTTACACAATGGTATCGACAGGTGTCTAGTGGTCATGACTAAATAAACAAATTTCTTTTCACACAATACTGTCTCCATTTTAAGATACATACAATTATCTCATAATAATTCTCAATACTAGACTATTAATAAATGAAAAAAGATAAAATATGCATGCAATTTCCACATTTTTTTTCTTTTCACCACACTGTCATTTGCAAAACTTCCTTCCTTTTACTTTATCTATGGTAGGACCACCAAGAGTAAGGAAGTATCAGAAGTCTTACCTTGATTGCTATTCTGAGAAGACTCTTTACACCTCCTTTCTTCTTTATTCTCAGAGATTAGTTTACAATTGCTATGTATAAAAAGGTGATAAATAACTTCACTATACTAAATTGAAAATATTTACCAAATATATAAAATTATTAGAGTATTTTGTATGATATCAGAGGTAACATTAATATTTAACTACCCCATACATTTCAAGTGTGTAAGTTCTAGAAACCTATTAGTAAGCAAGTGATTAAAGAAAAAAAAAGGAAGATCAAACAGTAATGAATTGAGGGCACGAGTTCAGTTAATTAATTAGATGTAGCTCAACATGATGGAAAGTGTCTTGATCTCAGAAGTTTTAGATCTAAAACCCACAGCTATTTGTTCTCAGACAAAATGCTTCTCTGAGTCTCTGAGTCCTCCACTACAAAATGAATAATTTACTGTCCTATTTTACAAGGAGGATTAAATGAGAACATACACCAAAAAGATGTCCACAGGAAAAAAAAAGACAATGGAATGAGCTATTCTTAAACTTTATTTACTAAAACTATTTTAGAATTCCAAATAAATCCCAACATATGTTTTTTATTGGTGCTTATATTTAAATGTTACAGTGTTCAGAAAACATAATTAATTTTGATCATTAGCTATCCTTCTTTGTGCTTTGTAATTCAGGGCATCTTGTCTATTATATAATTTGTACTAAATGTACTTATAAATATATTACCTCATTAACTCAGATAACATAAGTGTCCTCTGTTATTGGAGCTAATCACACCAAAGGCAGAAATCTAATAGAGGTCAAGACCTGGCTTGGACTACTACTTCCCTTTTCCGAGTACTCAAATTATTAAAGCAGCAGATCTTTAGTAGAATGATGCTGAATCTCCCTGTCCTTCCCCTATTACTTAGAAGCTATACCCCTACTGTCACTGCTGGGGTGAGATGACATCTAGCGTCACCCTGGTGGCATAGGGGAGGAGAAGGTGAAGAACAGTGGATAGTAGCATGTGTGTTGTGTTGTGTTGTGTGTGTTGTCCCTTGGTTCTTCCCTACTGATGCAGCAAAGAGTTACAGATTGAGAAAAAGTAAGATTTACTAAAAGTAAATTTTAGAAGGAGAAGGGCCATGCTAAGGAAGGCTGCAGCCCTGTGGAATTTAGGAAATGAAGAGATAAGATGCTACGCTCCAAAGGTAGGGGCAGGTTTCTGCCAGGAAAGCTGTAACAATGCAGAAATGGGAAGGTCTGTTTATATTTGGGCCATGATGGAAGGGCCTAGATGATCTCTATGTGAGCTCACTTTGCCTAGTGCGCATGTGCTCATGCAGAATTCAGTCTATTATAATTAGATTCATGAACTTCCAGGTATAGTCATGATTTCTTAATGATGGTATAATGAGGTTGGAGTTAGGGGCAGTATTTTCTGTGCATGTGTTTGTAGCTGGTTTAGCCAACAGCTTTTATGGCCTTTGTGCTCTAGGATTTGGGGTAATTTATAACTCTAAAAGGGAGGTGTTTCTGGGAGGTCTCTAAGGAAGGTCCTCAAGGGAGGTTTCTATGGTTACAAAGCTGGGCCTTCACTTCTGTCACTCATGTCTGACTACCTACCTACCTAAAACTACATTTGCACATGGATACTGATGAGTCATGGATGGGGCTTTGCTACTCTGATGCCGAATAACCTACTTTAAATTCAGAGCTTTCTGTTGGCTGCCTTCCACAGGAGGCATAATAGTAACTATTTTGAGCCCTGAGGTAGATTCAAGTCACTTGGAAGATTTTCATTATTCTAAAAGACAGATCATTTGAGAAGCCAAACTTAATACTGGAATCTTAGGAAAGTTGGTATCTGGGAAGGCACTATGGGACTCTCCATCACTTAAGAAAAGGTGCTCTACAAGATATCAAATGGCCTCGTGGTGTAAATCTGGTAACAAAGGAGAAAAGAAAGCCTGCTTTTTCCTGAAGCATTACTTGAACCACTCTGACAGCTGAGAATGCTTCCAACTAGCATTTGCTAGCAGAAAACAAACAAGATTCTCAAAGGGTGACTCACCCGGAAGGTCTGGGCTAAGAGGGGGACTCCACCTAGGTGTGAGGCAAAGGGTGTGTGTACCTAAGGCTAGGAGGCCTAGCTGCCAGAACAGGGTACTGGTCCTTTGGAATAGGGCTGAACAAAAACACATATGTATATAACCTAAAAAAAGTTGTAACTTGGAAGTCCAAGAGTGGATCACCATGAAGACTGAGGAATCAAGATCAGCAAGGGCAATCTGGGAGCAAAGGTCAATCATAACCCCAGGACCAGTTTTAATCAGCCACTGTGCAGCAATAGGATCAACGGACACAACAGACTGATTAGCATGTCCTCCTTTACCCCTCCATCTGACTTGGGAGAGAGGATTGTTCCCCTTGGGCTTAGGGAACTCCTTAGCTTTTTGAAAAATTCAAGGGGAAGAGTAGAGAAGATAGCCCCCCTCTACCCTCCCAAATACAGAATTTTCTGCTAAACTGACATTTCCAGACCCAAAATACCTAACTGGAAAAATTAGAGAAGAGACATTATTTGTATCCCAGGCACAGGGGTCATTTTGGAAATAAAATAGGTCATTCTAGTATCCTTAGGGGAAAAGAATCTGTGCCCATTGTTACTTCTGCCTAGTCCAGCCTTTTGCTTGGTCTCTGTCTGAGGATAGACACTAACTCACCGCAATTGCCAAACTGCCTGAACCATACTATGATATCTCACCTGTCATGAAAGATGTAACAGTTAAATTATTGTACACCTCAGTTTTATGATAACTAGCATTTTAATGTAAATGCTTACGAATTAAAACCTCTCTTCAAAGCATGATCTTCTGCAGTCCATCCATTGTTATCTTTAGCTAAGACATCGACACCTTGTTGAAGGAGAAGCCTGACTATATCTGAGGATGGATCATTTGCAGCAAGCATGAGGGCTGTTCTAAAATAACAGAGAGATAACTTCACCCTTCAGAATGTTAATAAAATTATTTAAACAAACAGCTAATTTGATATACTTTACCAAGTTCATATCGTCCTTGTCTGTGTAGAATTGACCATTTACATGGTTACGTATTTATCTTTGTAAATTACCAACAAGGCTAAAAGGAAGGGACAAAAAAATATCTCCTGCCGCATGGAAGTTGCCAATTTAAAGTCCTTAAATAAATAAGAAACTATGCTGAAGGCCCTTATCTGAAGATTTAAATGAAGAAATCCTGTATTTTCCTTAGTCTGATATACTTATTGTTCCACAAACTCAGCTAGAAATCATGTAATAATAACTATTTGCAGCTCAAAACAATAACATTAATAATAATTATAATAATTATAGTCCTAGAGTTAATGATTCTGATAAGTATGTGCTAAATGTAATGTTAGATATTCTTACATTCACGATTGCAGAATATATTATTATCCTCCTTTTCATATCAGGACACATATTTGGTGAAGATAAGTATCATTCCCAAAATCACACACCTGGCATGTTGGAAAGCTAGGCATTGAACCCAGTCTTGTATGAATTAAAAGCCCCTTTTTTTAAAAAAATTTATCACTTACCGATGACTTGCTTTTGTTAAAAAATTCATTCCATTAAAGTTATCTTTCCTCCTTCTACCCATACCAATTAGAAATAAAAATATCAAAATGTACTAGAAATGAAAAAAAAAGTGAGAACTCTTAATATCTGGGAGTAGTAATTCATAGTGATAATCTAATAACATCAGTATTAATCAAAAATCACAATTTAAAGCAAAGAGTCATCCAAAAGACAAAATCAACTCTGATTTATGTTTAATATGCACTTTTTAAGGAAAACTATATATGAAGTACAGGATTAAAAATAATATGTGAGATTCATTTGAATATTGTATCATAAGTAAAAGTCAGAGTTCATACAATATATGACGAATAAAACTAATATGAAATCCCTTGACTAATATAAGATCTCAAGACCAAAAACATCAAATTACAAATGGCATTAATTGATATTATAAATAAATACAAAAGTGAGTACTGCAGTATCCTATTCTTTCTGTTGTCCGGTCAGAATTACTTTTTCCCCTAATGAATGATGTCTTGATAACTTTCACTACATAAGTATAAGTTAATCCTCTTCTTATTAATTTATCTTTCTGAGTGATTGTTACCACTCTAGAACAATATTAAGGTTGAAAAAAGACAAACATCGGTACCTTTTCACCTTATCAACTGCATGTACATTTGCATTCTTCTTTACTAAAAATTCTACCATTTGGTGTTTGTTTTCACTCACAGCAAGTAAAAGTGGTGTGAGTTCATTCTGTAAAACAGCAAAAACCATTAGTAACTTATAAAATTACATAACTCAAACCCGAATTTTTAAACTTGTAAAATATAATGCGATCTTAAGCTTGTAAAATAGAAATTTTTAAAATATCCCTATGAGCTGTCACCTGCTGCTCCTTCTCTTTAAAATACTCTCTTTTTTCCTTCAACAGATTAACCACAACATTCTTCTCCAAAACTCTCTTCAAATATTGACAGTACCGGTTCCAAGAATCCTGACTCCTATCAAAGTATCTATCGTAATATTCAGTAGTTATTGTATTGCTCTGCATCTAAACCAAGAGCTTCTCGAGGGCAGGGGCTTTTTTTCTTTTTCTTTTTAAAAAAATCTCTGTAGCTCCAAACACTAAATCATAGCAGTATACATTTTAAGTATTTTTATTGAATTAATAATGTAAATAATTATCACTGGAGTAGTGTTTCTCAAATCATAGTCCAAAGACTATCTACCAGAAGTTAAATACTGTGCCCCAATAAAAAGATTCCAGAAGGATCACCTGTGTTTGAGAAGTTATACAGAATGTGCTTTATATGCTTAGTACCAAGGAACTGTTTAACTTGGCTAAATCCCAATGTGACAGGCAATATTTTCTTGTGGCAAACATTAACATTTGAGAAAATGTTATCTCAGGGATATAGTTTTGAAAGCTTTCCAACAGAAGAGAAGGTTTCTCCAGGTTGTACAAACTTGCTGGATTCTCTTCTATCAATGCTATTAGGACTCAACTATCAGTTTTAGGCACCCCTGCTCCAAAAGAGGCACCAAGAAAGTGGACTCTAGATTAAAAAGACATGG
Source organism: Macroglossus sobrinus (assembly GCA_004027375.1). Taxonomy (NCBI): domain Eukaryota; kingdom Metazoa; phylum Chordata; class Mammalia; order Chiroptera; family Pteropodidae; genus Macroglossus; species Macroglossus sobrinus. The sequence continues at coordinate 36,526 of PVKZ01005850.1, read as the reverse complement.
ACTTTAAATAAACTTTGATTGCTTATTACTGAATGGTCCATGGGTTTTCTCAGATTATAAAATGACAGATTTTTATTTTAGCTGTTACAAAGCTCAATCTGAAACTTTATTCTTAATTATAATAATAATCTTGGGACCCAAATGTATATCTACTTTTATTAAAATTAGTCTTTATTCTGGTTTCATTTTAATTGCTATTAACAAAACATTTTATATTTTAGGTAAAATCTAAAACAGAACTAAAATTATGATAATCTTTTTAAAATTGGTCACTGGCTGGCAGAGTGGCTATGAGCACAAGTGCATACCTTGCTGAAGGTCCAGACATGACCTGATCCTCTTGCTCCAGTCTTTAGAACATTGGGATTCTGGATTGTTCAGGATTTGTGGCCTGCTGCTTCCCCTTCCCACTGGCACTCACACAACTCCCCCTGCTGGCACACAACTCCCCTCCATTCCTCCTTTCCCCCATGCCCAGAAGAATCCACTTCCTAGGCCATTGCCTGCACAGCAGCCAACCTCCACCATCGCTTCACTTTGTGAGTACTGAGCCTATCACCCACTCCCAAGCACTAGCAGGAAGTCCTTCCTTCTGGGGTGGAAGGGCAGTAACCAGGAGACGGAGCTTTGCTCTTCAGCCATCCCTGACTTGGCTTTGGAGTTCTTTCCATGGTGTCAGTGCTTGATATATAATTTACAGTATATATATTAGAAAGAATATGCTTGTGGCTAAAAAACCAAACCAAAAAAAAAAAAAAAGGGAAAAAAACATGTATTTCTAATATTTTATAAATAAATTTAGTTGATCTATACCTTGTTCCTTGCTTCAATATTGGCCTTGTATGAAAGTAGCTTTGTTGCTATGTCCATATTCTGACCAGCAACAGCATAGTGCAGAGCCGTGTTGCCATAGATGTCCATTATATTTGGATCGGCACCGCGTTCTAACAGAATAGTTGCACATTCCTCCTCTTGGCATTGTACCGCCTGTCGGTATTGTGCCCAGAAACAGATTGGAAGTGTTAGGAATTCAAAGTGAACCTTACACAACTTTTATCAATTAGTTCTATTTAAATGAGATAAATTGATTCTAATTATCCAGTTAAATCAAATCTATCTCATGTCAACAGTGTTGGCTACTATGTATGTACCTTAATCAGAGCTGTCTTGTTTTCGTTGTCACAAAGGTTAAGCTGGCACTTACTGTCTGCTAGGAGAGTTACCACTTCTGGATGGCCATTGGCACAGGCCAAATGTAGAGCAGTCCTATAAAAGTAAGTGGAGTTTTAGAAAATTGGAAAAACAAATATTTAGTTTTCTTCTGAAGAATGTATGATATTTATTAGCTCATGTTACCACATTAATAAGAGAGCAGCCTATGTGAATAGAGAGAGCATGACCTGGGGATCAGCTCAATTTTGTTTTGATTCTATTTTCACCCTGTCACTTATTAGTTATCACTTACTCTTTCTGTGCCTCAATTTCCCCATCCATACAGTGGGGATTAAAATAGTGGTTATTTCACAGGACATTATTATTTGTTTAAATGGAACCTATGCAAAGTATTTGCTACAGTTCTTAGCACAAAAAACAGCTTTATAATTGTTCAAGTATTATAATTATTATTATGACTACTTTACAAAGACAACATTTCATTTTAGTAATGTTATCATTATGCTTTTATTTGCAAATATGTCTTAAAAATTAGAAAGAACACAATGTTTCAATAATTCTTAAGATGCTTGTTTTCTTACATTTTAACATCTCTAACACTAAAATGCAATTTACAATTCTGGATTTTTTTCACCCATAATTGGCAACGTTTCTTACACTCTCTTATTGGTGCTTAAAATGGTGGACATTGTACTCTAATCCGTGGTGCCTTACACTAAGTGAAATAATCCAACAGACCTATTGCAGTTTTGAATATTTAGTTGGTACTGAAGTAAATTTTAGTTCTTAAAAGTATTATAAGGAAAGATGACTAAAATAACAAAACAGGAAAAGAATTTTTTCAAGTAATTCTTACTTTGATTGTCAAGAACTTTTAAGTGAAAAGGAGCTCAGTATTCAAATGAATAGTGATGGCTCATTTTATTTAATAGTTAGATATAGAGGTTATATGAAAACCAGATATTTCCAATGATCGATATTAGTATTTAATACTATTATACACTTTAAAAAGGACCAGTAATGATTATATTTTACAATTTTCTACTTTCAGATATACTTTTTAAAGGAGGGAAAAAACCTTCCATTTTAAACACTACAATTTTAAATTTTTCATTTAGCTTATTCTGGGCACCATGAAGTTTTGAAGGATGAAAGGAACTGAGAGACAGATTGAAAGGTCCTGTCCATGTCCACTACAAATAGGTATCTAGGTTATCTTTGATGAATTAATGGATCAACAGAATGGATAACTATAGTTGCAGAGTTCAATATTTATAAAGAAATGTTTATACAGTAAAGCAATACTTCTGTATTAGTAGTAATCACTTATATGTGCTCTTGTTGATTTTTTTCTTATCATAAGAACACAACTAAAATGATTACAATTCTTTACATATATGTAATAAAGCTACATACAATAAAAATATATGTGTATGCTAAACTATATATTTAAACTCCACAGTCACTGATGAATTTCTTTTATTTCTGAAGACATTAAAATTGTCAAAAGATACTGATCATCAACAAATTTCAAAAAAATAGAAAGAAATCATTTTCATCCATGCAAGATTCATATTCTTGCCCTTCCCCAAGATCATTTCATTAATAATAAACTTTTACTGGGATATCTATACATCTTCATTGTAGCAATCGGGTCTGTTGAAAAAGAAAATTTTTACTTATACTACAAACACTCAGAAATACATTTATCCCATTTTGCACATATTTTTGGCTGTCGTAAAATCATAGCCAGTTTGGGTGTAAGTATGAGCAAGCCAATTTTTTTCTCCATTTCTGATTACCCAAGTACATTTTTACATGACAACATACATCTGTGATCTATATATATATTCATTGTAGAATTCAGATTTTTAAAAAAGAAAAAGAAAATTTCGCTTATAATACAATTGCTCAGAAATACATTTTATTACATTTGGCACATATTTTTAGCTATCATAAGATCATGGTCAGTTTGGGTGTAGGTATAATAAAACCAATTCTTCTCTTCATCTCTGATCTACCCAAAGTACATCGTTATGTGACAACATACATCTGTGGTCTATACCACCTTTAATAGTCACATATTATCTCATCCTATGGATGCACTCTTATTTATAAAATTCATTTCTATGAGTTCATCATAATACATCGTTGTGTTAAGCAGTGCTGAGAAAAATCAATTGTATGTAATTTATGTAATTATTTCATGACAATACTTTAGTAATAATAGAATTGGTGGGTAAAGGGAATATATATTTTTAAATGTGCTACTTATCACCAAATTGCCTATTTGAAAAATGTAAAGCTACTTAAACTTTAAGTAACAGTTTAAGTACCATGGCCCCTCATCTTCACAAACGTTGTAGAAAGAAACATTATTGTATTTCTCTTTTAACTTAAACTTCTTTTTTTTTTTTTTTTTACTAGAGACACTAAATGTTTTCTCCTATGTGTATTAGTCACTTTCAGGCATATGAAAAGTGTTTGTCCAGTTTCAAATTTTTTTCCTTGATGATTTCAAAGATTTCTCTGAAAATGAAGATATGCCTTATATATATATATATATATATATATATATATATATATATATATATATATGTAGTATATATATATATGTAGTATATATATATATGTTGTAAATATTTTACTAGAATATTTTCTTTTATTTTGTTAATATCATTTCCTGATACACAGAGGATTTTGACTTTTTTGTGTATTGCTCAGTCAACCTTCTGATTCTTGATTTTGAAGTCTTTGTCAACATAAAAGTATCAATAGGCATTTTTCTTTCAGAACTTTTCTCATTTTCTATATTTAAATTTTTAACCTATATTTTATTTGAAATATATTTTTGTGATATAAAAATTATACTAGATTTCTCCGAATGCTTAACAGGTATTTATTTATCAGTTCTGAGTAATTCATCTTTTCTACTAACATGAAATGTCACCAGTAACAAGTTCTAAAGACCTACATATATATATTTGGGTGTTTGGGCATTTTCTGGGCTGTTCCGATCATTTTTCTGTCCTTTCAGCTATTAGTAAACAAATTAATTTCTGGATATCTATAGCACCTGTTGATATCTAGAAAGGCAAAGCTCTGTCTATTATAGAAAATTTGTCTTAATTTCATCACAGCAAAAAAGCACAGTGTGTGTAACCCAAAAATGTTAACACCATGATATTGTTAGTTGGCTTATGTAAGAATGATAAATGTAGAAAGACCACACATTTTGAGAAAATGAGTCTTTCTATGAGGACCACAGCCATTTTCCCACTTCAAAGTTCCCTTTAAGGTCCCTCAATAAAGATCCTATATCCATAGATGTGCACTGCTATAAAACGGACACTGTATTTTATCTGAAGAGTTTTTAGTCCACAAGTTGATCTATTATGGGATCTCTTTCTTCATTATGCACTTTTCTATTTTACATAACATTACACTATAAAAATCTGAACAAAAATAAAATGCCATGTATACTTAATTTTATTTCTATTATTCACATTAAGTTAAATTTCCTTAAAGTCATCAGTAAAGTGCTCTATAAAGGAATTACGAGTGTGTCTTAAAGTTTTCTTTACTGTTGCTCATCAAGTTCGCATGGGCACTAGGCCCCAAGTAAGGTCCCCACCGCCAAGGCGCTGTGGGGCTGAGCTTGGGAAGGGAAGACAGCCCAGTCCACCTGGCTGTGCCTGGGCAGGCGAGCCCTTCTCCCAGGTCCACCCTGCCCACTGGCCTCATAGTACCTATTACCTGTTTTTCCTGTCTCTATCATTTAAGTGCCTTAGACTTGTCAAAAGAATCTCTTCCATTTCCTGCGCATTGCCTACGCTGGCGGCTCTGTGGATCTTTCTGAGATCTTTATCTCGGATGTGGTACCGGTTCCAAGAGGTGATACTATTACCATCCTTGGGACTGATGCCAACGCTGTTCCTCTGCCAATTGGTTAGGGATCCAAAGGGCAACTTGCCCTTCCAACTCTCCAATCCAAAAATCTTCTTCATGTCCCAGTCTTTGTTGAGTCTATGAGCTTCAGATACACCTCAGCTCCTCTTCTCCTTTTCTCCACCCCTGAGCTAAAAGGGCGCTTCTAGATAAGCCAACCGCCTCTAGCCACAACATTCCAGCAGGGTAATTTGGCGGTTTAGAATCTTTCAGCCACAACTGTTACCAAGCAACACTTCTAGACAGGAGGGAGCATGTGCTAGTCCGAGGCTAAAGTCAATGAGTGTGTGCACAGAGGCCCACCAGCCAAGAGGACACAGAGCATGTGTGCAAGGCCCAGGCATCTCCAATCTCAGAGGTTATTGGTGGGCAGTGCCTGGTTCCCTTTGGATGTTCCTGGACTTTGGCTGAGGTTTTGCTCTTTCATATGAGCCTTGAAATAGAAAAGTGGAGACATAAGAGTCAGAAATCTTAGGAGAAGCAAAAACCATAAATGAGAAAACTAATTAAAAACTTTACCTTAAAAATGCAAAATTTATTCATTTTAATTTTAAACTATAAAGCATTTAAAAGCTTGGTTGCAAAAATAACTTTTGTATTTTCAAATGTTCTATTTTTAACCCCCAAATCTATCACATAGAATAATAATTACCTTTGAGCAAATGCAAATTAAAAATATTAAAATATATTTTGTACCTATCTACTTTTTAAATCAGGCCTGAGTTTAGAGAAATCGATTTCTCTATATATGTTAAAAGAAGAAAGTTTGCTCTTTTTCCCTTTACCAATTTATTCAATCCAGTATGGCCAAAACAGATCTGCCCTGTTCGTACCATTAGGGCAATGCCACACTTTTTGGCCAAACCTGGTAACTTTTTTTAATGACACCAATCTTGCATTCCTAGGATGACTCACATTTGGTCATGTCATAATTTTATTTTCAAATATATGCTTTCTGTTTCATTACTATTTTGTCAATGATATTTGATCTTATGATCGTGAGGGATATTGGTCTACAATTCCCTTTTCTTATAATGTCGTCCTCAGGTTTTGCTATCAGGGCTGTGCTGCCTTCAAGAAATAAACTGGTAAATAATCCTTCTCTACAATTTCTGAAATATATAATATGTTTAATAGCATTTCTTCGTTCTTCACCTTAAATAGTTGGTAGAATTTGCCAGTGAAGTCATATGGGCATGAAGTTTTTCTGGGAAGCCTTTTTATTTCAAATTTACTTACTTTTTTTTTTTTTTAAACAAATGTAAGGCCATTCAGATGTTTTTTTCTTCTCATGACAGTTTTGGTATCTTTGGTCTTAAAAAAGTTTATCTGTTTATTGAAGTGGCTAATTGGTTAATTTTATATCTTTATTTAATATCCTTATTTTCTAGTGATGTTCCTGTGTAATTCTTGATATTGGTCATTTGTATTATATCCCCGTTATTTATTGATCAAGATATTATCAATTTTATAATATTTTCCCAAAAACATTATTTTGGCTTTGTTAGTATTCTTTACGTTATCGCCATCTGCTAATTCATTGACTTCTACTCTTTATTTCTTCTTGTCTTCTACTTTAATTTTCTCTTCATTTTCATGCATTTTAATGTGGTAAGTTTAGCCCTTGATTGACTTTTATTTTTTCCCAAGAATGTTTTAAATGTTATAAATTTCCTCTGAAATACAGTTTGCAGTGTATCCACAAATTTTTATATGATAGGTGTTCATCGTCATTCATTTCAAAATGAGTTCCCATTTCCCTTGTGATTTCCTTTTCCACCATGGATCGAATAACGCCTTTATTTTCTCTCCCTCTTTAAAGACTACTGTGACCGAACGTAGAATTCTAGGTTGAGAGGGTTAGTTTCTTTCAACATTTAAAAAATCTTTCCAGTTGAGCAACTCCAGAGGCCCCTCAGACCATTTAAAAATGTCATTCCATTGTCTTCTTGATGCCATGTTTAGATTAAAGTTCAGACTCCAGGTTACCTTGTTCTTCTCTATAGAACATGCCCTTTTTCTCCAGCTATTTTTGAGATGTTTTTCTTTCTTATTGGTCCGCAGCAATTTGACTATGATTTGGTTGCATATGGTGGGTTTTCTCTTCAACCTTTTAGGCTATCTTTGAGGTTCAGTACCTCCTGGTTGATATTTTTCACCATACTTTGTGAAATTCGTTAATTCAAATGTTTTTATGACACACTGTCTTCCTCCTTTCCTTTTGGTGCGCCAACTACCAATACCTTTCTGTTATTATTAGCTGGTTCATAGAATTGCAATATTCTTCAAGTTCACATGAATCAAATGATGAGCAGTTAAAATTTTGTGTACGCATCCAATGTAATATTATTTGCCCATTAAAACAATAAAGTCCCATTACATGCTACAACATAAATGAACTTTGAAAATATATTGTATAATACTATTCCTATGAAATGTTCAGGGTAGGCAGAGCCATAGAGACAGAAAGTAGACTGGTGGCTGCCAGAAGTGGGGGATTAGAGGTGAGAGTGGAGGTTGGGCAGGGTGGTGCTTCGGAGGAAATGGGGAGTGACTGCTAACAGGCATAGTGTTTCTTTTGGGTGTAAGTAAAATGTTCTAAATTTATTGTGATAATGGTTATACATCTCTATAAATATACTAGAAACCATTGCATTCTACATTTTAAATGTGTGATTTATAAAGCTGTTATTAAAAGAAAAAATCAGTAAATCTGTAAATCATTGGGACAGCCATCCTGGGGCAATGTGACATCTCAGCATAGGATCAGGAAAAAAAATGTTCTGCCCAAAATGACAGCCACTAACCACAGTTTTTCTGACACACCAGCCCCACTATCAGTGCTCAATAGCTACACGTGCTCGCTGGCTACTGCATTGGACAGGGCAGACATAGAACTTTTTCTTCAACAAAAAAAGTTCTATTAGACATCGCTGCTGTGGAAAATTCTCTAGTCCTACTTTTCTAGCCCAGTTTCTTGTTTCTGTAAGAAATGGCTTGCCCATTCTTGGGGTTTTCTTTTTCTTTTTCTTCTTTTTCACACCTACACTGATATCACTGAAGTCACCCTCGCCTCATCTGCACGGCTAATGTATACCAATCCCCAAATCATAAGAATGAGTTATGTCCCTGTTGTATGTAAATGTGCATGGACTTTGGACTTTTAGAGGTCCGACTCCTCTTCTGGCACTATTATTTACTCACCATATGGCCCTGGGCAAATAACCGAACCGTACATCTACAGAACCTATTTACAAACTGTAGACGATTCATACCTCACAGAGTTATGAGAATTAAATAACAGAAATTAAATGCTTAATTCAAAAACTTCTATGTAATATGTTCTATCTGAAATAAGCGAGCAAGCAGGAAGACAGAAAGGAAAAGAATGTGGATAATCTAGAAAGATGAATAGTCAAAAGTTGCCTACAAGATAGTTTGAAGATGATTCCCTGGCCTAAAATCTCTCAGGCTCTCTCTAGCCCATTCAAAGTACAATATTCACAGATAAAGTACTGCAAAAGCCCAGGCTGAAAATAACTACTGTTGTGAAGTCACATTATTTAGGAATCTGCCTGAAACAGTGTGGCTGTAGCCTCTCCAAGATAAGAAACCGAGTTTTAATTCCACTTACTATTTTATTGTTCTAGTTGAACGTGAACGTGAAAGAAGAAATAAAATGGTTCTCCTTCTGAGAAGCATCTTCGATATCACTGAAATTTTCAATAAACAAACCACACATTTTCAATGATGGTGATGGGGAAGCACTATCCACAAAGGACCCGAAGAACCTCCTTGAAGGGAGTTTGGAGCTGTCCTTTGGGTAAGAAAGAAGAAGAAGAGGAAATCTCTCTATCGATTTAGGGTTATGAACTTTCTTCTCGGGAGAGACCAGAGCCAGGAATAGTGACTTTATATTTATTTCACACATGACTCCATTTATTTCTGAGCCTGAAGGTACTAAAGAAGTTGCTAGCAAGTATTTCACATACCTGATGATGATGTCAGCGTGGATAAACTGTTCATGGGAGTTGATCACCAAAGAAGTCAGAGCAAACTACACTTGGAACAAACTTAAATGTACTTCCAAATAGCAGTCATTAAAACCAGCCTGTTCTCTAGTAAAAGGGTGTTATCATAAGTATTTTGTTCTGTTTTCAAACGTGGAATAAACATCAAATCAGGAGCACAGGTTATTTCAGATAGAAATGGCTGCTGCCAACCTTCATAAATTTCCACTGCATTTCTCTCTTGAGAATGAGTGCATTCATATTCTTCTAGCTAAAGAGAACCTGTGTTCTTTCGATCGGTGTTAATTTACAAGATTCAAAACTTTCCAACAAATTCATGCTATAACATGATGTTTGCATTTTACAGGGGGACAGAAGTCAATACACACTGGGGTTTTCCTAATTGCTGGTAATATCTTGTGTCAGCATGTCGTAGAATGTACCTTGCCTGTGGAAGTTTACTGCCTGTCAATGGGACATGGTAAAAGTTTTGTTTTCACCTTTTTTTCATAAGACCACGTGACCCTGAGATGGTAGATCTGATGCTGGAACTTAAGGATGGCGACTGTAATGGGCTTGTCACCTCTGGTGAGTTCCTCCCGCTCATTTTCAAGGTGGCTCAAACTTCTTATGAAGCTCTGGCCCAGGCCTCGGGGCTAGAGAAGGGCGTCAAGAGCGAGGGGAAGGGGAACCCACTACAAGGTCGCTGGCTAGAAGCAGAGCAAAGAAGGTGCAGGCCCGGGACAGACAACTGAAAGAAGAACGCAGGCAGAAGAGGCAGAAACAGGAGCGAGAGCTCGCCGAAGATGAGGAGCAGAGGGAGAAGCCAGAGGAAGTGGAGCAGCAGATGCAAAGGCCAGAACAAGAAGCGCCAGGAGGAGGAAAAGCAGGCCCATGACCCCAAGCCCATCTTGTGCTACTTTAAAAAACGTATTCTAAATGTGGGACTTGTTTCTTTAGACATCCTCAAAAGATTACCCCCTGAGGCATTGTTAGCATAGAACCACGGTAAATACATTTAACATACTGAAGGTAATATTGGTTATAAGAAAAAAAACTGCCCTTGCATACAAATTTGTGGGTCTTTTGGGGACATTCTGGAACTGTTTTTTCTGCTGAACAAATTACATTTTGCTCTAAGCTCTGAAATGGAGCAGAATAGTGTATTAATGGAATGATCTCAATGGCCATTCTGAATCGAAAGATCGTTCCTGTCCCAGATCGTATCCTGCCTGCCACATCGCCCAATACAGCCTCTCAGAGTTTCTGCAATGAGATTAAATAACAAAATTCAAAGGGTGAGATTAAAGTAAATATTTCAAATTAAATTAAAATATTCCCTGAATCACATGTCAACATATAGTAGTACTCCAAAATTAAATATAACCCCCTCTCATTAATTTCTCAGTGATATAATTTAAAGATTAAAATCTTAAAAATTAAAATCCAAAATGTTTCAGCTAAATTAAAAGGGGACAAAGCACAAAAAATAAAGAAAATTCTACTGTCCTTGTGCAATATTAATCCAAAGATAGTCAAGTCCTAAATCTCAACTTAAAGTCTTAAGTCATTCTCCCCAATTTCTCATTCTGCTCTATTTCAGTGGGATGAATTTTCATGTGTGCATTCTTTGCAGACACAGTCAGCAGCAGATGCAGCTCAGGGCATCAAAATTGTGTTTTTTCACAGCTAAGCATCTCAGGAGACTCACTTTTAAGGAGTCAAACGAGCTTTGTTTTAAAACAATTACAGAGCAATTGTTTTCCACATTAAAACATTTTATGAAATCAAGCAATCCTCAAACTCCTAGGACAGTTATTCCAAACATAGTCATGTTCCAAAGCCCAGTACTTAACAGAGTCCTCTAAATTCTTCTTCTCTTCCCAAACATTTTAGTTCAAAAGGGTGGAGACAAAACCAGGGAGCTATGGTGGCCCAGAGTGAGGTGTTGGAGCCTGAATGGAAAGAAGAAGATAAAAGTGTGAGAAGGCTACCTGGCAGAGTGTTGGAACTCAAGTCAGAGCATCCCAGAATGGTGAGCATCAGAGGATGACATATCAAAGACTCAACAAGGTCAGGAGACATCCACACAGAGGCAGCAGGACAGCCCAGTGTGGGTTTTCAGAGCCCAATGGGGGTAAATAATCTGCAGAAGAGGTACACTGGCACAGGGTATCTGAGAAGGGATGGGGTGGACAGGGCACACACTAGGAGGGACAACAGTGGAGACAATAGTGGAGACACGCCAATGTGCGTATTGGAATCCACGTAGCAGTGAAGAGGACATGTGCGTAGGGGCAGCAACAACAAAGCTTGGTTGCATAAAAGGTGATTGAACGAATAAGTAATGACAGTGAAGATGGAAGTCAGCTTACCGCTATAAAAGGTGTTAACGAAACACTGAATGGGGAAAGTTGGAATGAACCACGTGGGATTTGACTGGAATTACAATAATTGTTAAAAATTCATGGTTTTCAATAGATTTTGACATAGAACTGTAGATAAATGCGTGCATGCCTGTATGTGTATTTATGTATGCACTTGTAACTTCCCGCTGTTCCCTGAGGGCACCCATGAGCAATGACAACCCCAATAGTAATATGCACAGAAACTACAACTAGTGCCCAGATCTTCGTTTCTAAATATCTCTGTCTCCTAAAGGAATCATGGTTCGATGAAAAAATGTTTGATTCCAGGGCTGGGGCAGAAAACTGCAAGATGAGCTTGGAACATCCCATCTAGAGAGGAACATAGTACTCATAGAAAAATGGGGACATGTCAAATAGACATGAAGTCAACTTGAAAACGGTTACCCCTGGCCACATGTGGGGCAATTTAAATATGAAATTAATAAGCTTTCCCTTCTTCTACATTAGTTTGTTGGTTTGGCTTGTTTCTATGTATTTTAAACATAGAAGGAATGATAGAATTCCTTCACTTGGCCACCATCATAATTGATTCAAGCAAAGAATCATCAATAGATGTTCATTCTATTGCGTGAGATCTTTGAGGAGTAACCAAATACTTAGAATCTCAAAACATATCCACACACGACATTTGTGAAGTACAATGTGTAAATAGTAATTGTACTGTGTGGACAAACCCTGCAGACATTTCTCAACCCCTGATCAATGTCGACATTGCCAGTAACAGAATCAAACACATGCCTTCAGATTTGCTGCACTGGGAAGAACTCGGTGTCACTTGGGTGACAATTCTGACCAAATGGCATAACCTGAAGCTTCTTATGAGGGAACATCACACAAATTTAAACTGAGAGAAAGTCTACAACCTATACTCTTCAAAATGTAAATGTCGTGAAAAGTAAAGGAAGGCTCGAGAAATGTCACAGGTTAATGGAGACTAAAGAAAAAGGACAATTGGATGCAACACATTATCTTTTTGTTTTTTATTTGTTGGCCTATAAAGGATACTTTTAAGACAATTTAAAAAATCTAAATAAGGTCCACAGATGAAATATTAATACTGAGCTAATTTCCTTTTCCCGATTTTGATAGTATACTACAGTTATATAAGATGATTCTTTTTAAAAGGAAATATACACTAAAGGACTAAATAGGTATCATGTCTACAACTTACAAATGGTTCATACGTTTTCTATATATTATATACCTATATTGATATTTATCTAAAAAGAGAGGAGAAGCGAGAGAGCATAAAGCAGCTATAGTAAAATGTTAACATTTGGGGAATGGTACCCAGAAATTCTTTGTAGTCTTCTTGCAACTTTTCTGGAAGTCTGAATATTTCTCCTAGAAGCTAGGTTTAATTTTTTAAATTAAATTTATTATGGTGACAGTGATTAACAAAAATATATGGGTTTCAAGGGCATATTTTGGAATATTTCTAAGAGAAAAATAAACATTTTAAGATGATATTAACAAATTATGACCCATCGGAGAAAATAAACCATGAATCCATATTGATAAATGAATGAATAAATTAAAAATTTGATGGAAAAAAAGATCTGTTTATGTAATCTCCAAGTACTCTCCTGTAAAACACTGCCTTCAGTGACCAATGTAGACATCAACAATAACGGCACACATAAAAAATTTCAGTCACATCACAGGATGCAATGAGAAGAGTGCAGGACCACTTCTGTGATACTCTCACTAAAACACATGATCAGAATCTTATCATAAGGAAAAATCAGAAAAATTAACATAGGAGGATGTTCTCCATGACTGGAAATTACTCTTTGAAAGATCCAAGGTCATGAAAGTCAGGAAAGGAATGAGGAACTGTTCAGACTTGGGAGGTGAAGAGACATGACAACGAAATACAATCCATGGATCTCAACAGGATCTTTCTGCTGTAAAAGATTTCATAGATGAGGGTCGAAACTTGAAAAGTGTATGAGAAACAAATGATACAGTGTATTTGTGTTAAATTTCTGATTGTGAAGGTGGCGTGGTAGCTAAGTGGAATGTTCTGACTTGTAGAAAATGAAGGAATCAGAGATAATGCCCTAATGCCAACAATTTACTCTGAAATGGCTCATGGAAAAAAAAAATGTTCTTTGTATTAAAAGTTGAAACTTTTCTCTAATTTTAAGGCTGTTTCCCCCCAAAAATCCATCAGTCAATCAATAGAAAAGGTGAAAAGCCTCAGGCAAATCTTATTTCCCCTTAAGGAAAAATCAAGGAATCAGTGTTTCAGATCATATAAAATATATTTTATGGCAAGATGACAATTGTAATATATCCAAATGCTGATGGTAACCATAGCAGCAAACATCAAAATGATGTCTGTCTAAATCTTTAGGTTCATATATAGTAATAAAAATAGTATAAAGTTTCTTAAAAAAAAATTAAGAGTAGAATTACCAGGGAGTGACGTCAGAACCATGACGAGAGAAGAATCCCCCTTGATTTCTCTCGCCTTGAAATTACAACACACTGAACAGCTACAATCCAAAGAAAACAGCCAGCCAAGCACACAAATAGGCCTGAGAGATATGCTCATAGAGGATCTGAAGGAGGATCAATCAGATGAGTAAGGGAAGAGGAAAGGGACAGGAGCAGAGATCAGCACTGGAGACTGGTGCTGCAAACGCAGCCCTGAACTCGCTGCAGGGCGCAGGGGCAGAAGGACTTAGGTGGTGGGTTATACTCTTTGAAGCCTTCTGAGGAGTCCTGCCTGAGTGATCAACATATTCCACACAGCGGAGCCCAGTGAACAGGGCAGAGAACAAGGTAGAGACAAAATACAGAAAGGCGACAACTGTGTTTTAGCAACCGCCATGCAGGCAATAGCTGAGTCACAAAGCCTGGCCGCCTCCTACCATCCTGCCAGAGCACAAACCTCACTGTCCCCTCCCAGAACAGATAGCGGGCACCAGCTGTTGGGGCAGTTTACCAAGACTTCAGGGGCTCTTCAGAGGCTCAGATCCCCATCTCCTTACGCATTCTCCCATCGGGATAAAATCCTGGGATGAAGCTACCTGGACATAAAAGAGACACATGCCACCTCAGGGAATAAGGGGCTTTTTTTTTTTCTACTACAAAAGAAGAAATCCTGGAGGCCTCCACAGTGCAGGAGGCAAGGGAGCCACTTGCTGGAAAACAAATAAAAAATCTCTTCTTATCAACTTGCTAAAGAGAGATCACTCTAAATAATAATAATTTAAAAAAAAAAAAAGCAGAGTACTTTCCCATAAATGCGTAGGCAAAGAAATAATCCAACAAACACCATGGTGTCAAGGCAGCTCAGAAAGAAAATAAAAAGTTTCCAAAAAATAAGATATAAATACAAAAACATGCAACTATGACAGAGATTTCAAGACTGTATTTTGAGAAAACTCAATAAGATTCAAGAAAATGCTGATCAACAGTTCAATGACCTCAGAAACAAAAATCAAGGACAAAGTAATACTTTACCAAGGAGATTGAAACACTAGAACGAACCAGATAGAACTTCTAGATCTGAAAAATGCAATAAAAGAGATGAAGAGTAAAATAGCAAGATAGAAAATAGAGCTGACCAGATGGAGAAAGAATTAGTGACATGAAAGACAGAAACGTGGAAATGACACAGATGGAAGAAGAGAGAGACTTGAGACTAAAATAAATAATAATAATAAAAGAGCTCTACAGGAACTGTCTGATATCATCAGAAAGAGCAATATCAGAATAATGGCTACACCAGAAAGAGAAGGACAGAGAAAAGAACAGAGAGCCTATTTAAACAAATAGTCAATGAGAACTTCCCTAACATATGGAAAGCCCTGGATCCAAGAAGCAAACAGAACACCTAATCATCTCAATTCAAAAGAGCCTTCTCCAAGACACATTGTATTAATACTGTCAAAAATAAATGACAGAGAAAAATTTCTCAAGGATGTCAGGGACAAGAAGACAGCAACCTAAAAAGAAAAACCCATTAGATTATCATTTGCCTTTTCAGCACAGATCTTACAAGCAAGGAGGGAGTGGAATCAAATATTTAAACAACTGAAAGAGAGAAATTACCAGCCAAGAATAATATATCTAGCAAAGTTCTCCTTTAGATGTGAAGAAGATATAAAAGACTTTTTCAGACAATCAGATGTTGAGGGAATTTTCCACCACAAGGTCTACATTACAGGTACATTAGGTCGAGGGTCATTCTACCTAAAGTTAAAAAAAATACAAAACTATGAGCAAGGTGACTAACAGACAGACAGAAACAGGAAAGTGCAACCCTTATTAAGAACATGGTACTATAAGCTAAAATATTATATAATGGTTAAAGGTAAAAAAAAAAATCAAAAGAGAAGACAACAGTTAATGCAACACAAATAAAGATAATTTGAGACAATAAAAACAGAAAAGGAGACAGAGTAAAGATCCAAATTTGCAATGGGTAATAAAAATAATATGCACAGAGATGAAAACTACTGTAGATCTGAAACTTTCCTTTACATAATAGTAGCAACACAAAAAATTCCAGAATTGAGATATGTAACGGAAAACAATAGAAAAGAGAAAATAAGTATTGAACACCAACAAATTAAATTCACAGACAGAAGATCCAAAATAAACAATGGAGGCACCGAACTAACAGAAAATAAAAGATCATATGGCTATAGAAAACCCCCATATTTCAATAATCATCCTACAAGCAAATGGACTGAACTCACCAATAAAAAAGCACGGGGTAGCAGATTGGATCAAAAACAAACCCCAAGCATATGCTGCCTTCAGGAGACACATCTCAGTTCCAAAGACAAATATTGACTCAAAGCGAAAGGGTGGAAAACCATACTTTATGTAAATGGCATCTACAAAAAGTGTGATAGCCATACTTATATATGACGAAACGGACTTCAAGAACCAAAGGTCTCGAGAGACCAATATGGACACTTCATAATGATAAAGGTGGCAATACATCAATATGTATGCTCCCGTGAAGGAGCACCAAAATACATAAAGCAACTACTAACAGAATGAAAGGGGGAAACTGACAAAAACCCAATTATACTGGGCGACCTAGGCACCGCACTGTCAGCTACGGATAGAGCCTCCAAACAGAAAGTCAATAAGAAAATATCAACCTTAAAAGACAGATTAGAACAATTGAACATAATAGACATTTATAGAGACTTTCATTCCAAACACCAGATTATACCTTCCTCACTGGTACACATGGAATATTCTCAAGGACAATGTATGTATGGTATCATACATTGGGACACAAAACTAGCTTCAACAAATTTAAGAGGATTGAAATCATACCAAGACAGTTGCCAATTCAGTCTTTTTAGGCGGGGAGAGGTAAACTTTATCCTCAAGTTTAGACAATGGGAATGATCAGATAGATCACTTTAGCTCTTCCTTTGGAAGAAAAAGACCTCTTCATGAGATTCATGCTATTCACAATGACTGACAAACATTGGAGAGAGAATGAGAGGTAGAGAAAAGATCTTTAAAACAAAACTCCCTTTTGGGAGTCTCTGATCTCTAGCTGCTTTTGTGCTTTTCATGTCCTGAGGTTATTTAGTGGGCTGTGTCTTTAGATTTTATTCCTGAAAGCAGAACTCATCACTTTCCCTTCCTCCCTTGTTGCAACAGAGGGGAAACATGGCAGAGTGAGAGACGTCCCCAGATCTCTCCCCTTGAAAGAACAATAAGCTGAACATCTAAAACTTAACAAAAAAACACCCAAACGGCACACCAGCACGTCTGTGCATGGGATCTGCCCATAAGAGCTACCACAGGTCAGAACCCCGGGTGTTGGGCAGTGGACTGGGAAAAATAAAAAAGCTGCCTCTCGCAGCTGCTGGAGCTCCCTGTAGGAGAAGGGGTTGCGGTGAAGGCCCAGCAACTTTCCTGAACAACACTGCCTGGAAGTGCTGGGGTCAGCAGCACAGACTGACCTACCAGACCAGACCACCCAAGCGACCACTCAACCAGAAGGCCCAGTCATCTGGGCAGAAAGCAGAGAAGCAGGGCGGGGCCACAGAGAAACAACAGCTGATTTTTACCAGCCCCAGTTGCAAAACCAAGGCTGAGCTGCAGCTCCCAAACCCCAACTCAGAGGGCCCCTCCCCCCATATCCTCTGAGACTGATCACCACAGAGCCCCAGGGGAATCTGAGCAAACACTACTGAAACTGCTAGAAATCCAAGAGGTTTAGATGCCACCTACTGGAAACCAAAACAAACAAACAAACAAAAAAAAAAACACAAAAAAAACCTTCTTTGCAGCAGGCTAAAGAGAGACCTTTATATAATAAATCTTCTTTGTGGGAAAACAACAGAATATACTTCCATCAATGCCCAGGCAGAGAAATACTCCATTAAACACCATGAACAACCGAGGTGACAAGGGTGTCAGAAAGAAAGAGAAAAGTCTCCAGAAAATAAGCTTACAGACATAGAAATATGCGACTTAAATGTCAGAGAATTCAGGATAGTACTTCTGAAAAAACTCAGTGAGATCCAAAACAACTCAAATCAAATTTCAGGAATTAAGAAAAAATGACTAGATGAGCAGCGCAAGGAGATTGAAACCCTCAAGAAGATCAGAGTAGGTATTCAGGAGATGAAGAACACACTGCAAGAGTTGAAAAATGAAACAGCAAGCTTGGGAAATAGAGTCGACAAAATGGAAGAAAGGATCAGTGATATTGAAGACAGAAATCTAGAAATAAGTAATAAGGAAGAAGAGAGAAACCGAAGAATGAAAAATAATTAAAAGAGAAATACAAGAACTAGCTGATACCATCAGGAGAGGAAACATAAAAAAAAACTGGGCATTATCGAAGGCGAGGAAAAGGAGCAGAGACTAGAGAGCATTTTCAGACAAATAGTGGACAAGAATTTCCCAAGTCTAAGGAATGAGTTGGAGCTTGGAATTTAAGAAGTCAACAGAACACCCAAATATCTCAACCCAAAAAGGCTTTACTAAGACACATTGTATTAGTTATCAAAAATCAATGACAAAGATAGAATTCTCAAGGCAACCAGGGAGAAGAGAACCGTAACGTATAAAGGAAAACCCATTAGAATATCAGCAGACTTCTCAACACAATCCTTAAAGCCAGAAAGGAATGGAACCAAATATTTAAACTATAAAATTAAAGAAACTGCAGGCCTAGAATAATGTATCCAGCTAAGCTCTTCTTTAGATATGATGGAGAAATCCAGACCTTTGCAAACATACAATAATTGAGGAAATTCTCTACTACGAGGCCTGCATTACAGGACATACTGAAAGGGGTCAGCTCACCTAACACAAAATAACAACAAAATACATAATTAGAAATAAAGTGACTATCAGGCAAATAGAAGCAGAGGAATGCAATCTCTATTACGAGCAGGGCATTGTATCTTAAATAATCAGAAGTTAATTGTTGTAACAAGATAGAAATGAACGTTCAGCATACATAGGGACAAATTGAAACAAAAATGACTGAAAAGGGGAGGATTCAAAGATCCAATTATGCAAGGGGGAATGGAAATATGGCACACACAGAAGAATGTAGATGACTGTATATATATATATATATATATATATATGTCTATATATAAAACTATCCTTTACATATTCATAATGGTACCCACACACCAAAGATTCAGAACAAAATATATAATATGAAACAAGAAGAATCAGAGGCAAAACCTCCAAAAGCCAACCAAAATAAAGAAAACAGAAACACATGGACAAAGAAGCAACGGAAACACTGAGCTACCAGAAAGCAAAAGGTAAAATGGTTATGAGAAGACCTCATTTTTCAATAATCACCATAAATGCAAATGGACTGAACTCACCAATAAAAAGGCACAGAGTTCCAGAATGGATCAAAAAACAAAATCCAATCATATGCTGCCTCCAGGAGACACATCTCAGCTCCAAAGACAAATATAGACTCAAAGTGAAAGGGTGGAAAATGCTATTTCAAGCAAATGGCATTCAGAGAAAAGTGGGGATAGCGGTACTAATATCAGATGAAATAGACTTCAAAATAAAAAAGGTAAAGAAAGATACTGAGGGACACTTCATGATGAAAAAGGGAATCATGCTCCAAGAAGACATAACACTTATTGATATCTCTGCTCCCAATTATAGAGCCCTGAAATATGTAAAGCAATTACTAACAGAACTAAAGGGGAAAATAGACCAAAACACTATCGTAGTAGGGGTCCTAAATACCCCACTATCAAATATGCACAGATCAAACAAACAGAAAATCAATAAGAAAATGACATCCTTAAATGACACATTAGACCAACTGGACATAATTGACATATATGAAGCTTTCCATCCCAAAACAGCTGCTTAGACATTCTTCTTTAGTACACATGGAACATTCTCAAGAATTGACCACATACTGGGACACAGAGACAGCCTCAACAAATATAGAGGGTTGAAATCATACCAACTATATTCTCTGATCATAATGCTTTGAAACTAGAGATCAACTGCAAAAATAAATCAGGAAGAACCACAAATACATGGAGATTAAACCACATGCTACTGAAGAATAACTGGGTCAGGGAAGAAATAAAAAAAGAGATCAAGAGATACACAGAAATGAATGATAACGATAGTACAACATATCAAAACTTTTAGGACATGGCAAAAGTGGTCATAAGAGGAAAGTTCATATCATTACAGGCCTATCTCCAAAAACAAGAATGAGCTCAAATAAATGACCTAATGCTTCATCTTAAAAACAATTGAAAAGGAAGAAAAAATAAAGCCTGAAGTCAGCTACAAACCAATATCTCTCACAAACACAGGTGCAAAAATCCTAAATAAGATACTAGTGAACCGAATACAGCGACATATTAAAAAGATTATACACCATAATCAAGTTGGCTTTATCCCAGGAGCACAAGGATGGTTCAGCATATGTAAATTGAGTAATGTGATACACCGCATAAACACATTAAAAAATAAGAATCATATGATCATATCAATAGATGCAGGAAAAGCCTTTGACAAGATACAACATCCATTTATGATCAAAACACTTCACAAGATTGGTATAGAAGGAAAGTAACTTCACAAAATAAAGACCGTATATGACAAGCCCTCAGCCAACATTATACTTAATGGTGAAAAACTAAAAACCTTCCCTCTAGGGTCAGGAACAAGGCAAGGCTGTCCACTATCGCCACTCTTATTCAGTATAACATTGGAAGTCCTAGCAAGTGCAATCAGACAAGAGGAAGATATAAAAGGCATCTAAATAGGAAAGAAAGAAGTAAAACTGTCACTATACACGGATGACATGATTCTCTATATAGAAAACCCTAAAGACTGCACAAGAATACCAGTAGAAACAATAAGCAAATACAGTAAAGTTCTGGATACAAAGTCAACGTTCACAATTTCATAGTGTTCCCACACTCTAACAATGAAGTGTCAGAAAAAGAAGCTGAAAAAATAATTTCTTTTGCAATTGCAACAAAAGAATAAAATGCCTAGGAATAAAGTTAAGAAAATATGTGGAGGACTTATACAATGGAAACTGCAAGAAATACAACAAAAAATCATCAGATTTGTATGGAAGCACGAAGGACCCCAAACTGCCAAAGCCATCCTGAAAAAAAAAGAATGAGGCTGGAGGCATCACTCTGCCCAACTTCAAATTATACTACAAAGCGACAATAATCAGAAAGGCATGGTATTGGCAAAGAAATAGACACACCGACCAGTGGAACAGAACCAAGAGCACAGAAATAAATCCATATTGATATGGGCAAATAATTTTTGACAAAAAAAGCCAAAAACATACAGTGGAGAAAGGAAAGCCTCTTCAATCAGTGGTGCTGGGAAAACTGGAAAGCCACCTGCAATAGAATAAAACTAGATTTTTGTCTATCACCACATACCAAAATTAACTCAAAATGGACCTTAATATAAGAACTGAAACAATTAAATGAATGGAAGAAATTATATAAACTAAACTCAAGAACCTTGGATTTAAAGAGGATTTTATAAATTTGTTCTTAAAAGCAAGGGAAGTAAAAACAAAAATAAATAAATGGGATCATATCAAACTAAAAAAGCTTCTGCTCAGCAAAAAAAAAAAAAATCATCAACAAGGTAAAGCGACAACCATCTGAATGGAAAAATATATTTGCAAGCAACACCTCCGATAAGGGCCTAATATCCAAAATATACAAAGAATTCATACCACTCAAAAACAACAAAGAAAACCACAAATGATCCAGTCAAAAAATGGGCAGAGTACTTCTCCCCAGAGGACATACAAATGGCCAACAAATATATGAAAAGATGCTCAATATCGCTAGCTATTAGGGAAATGCATATCAAAACCCCAATGAGATATCATCTCACACCTGTTAGAATGGCTATAATCAATAAGACAAGCAATAACAAATGTTGGAGAGGACCTGGAGAAATAGGAAGCCTCACACTGCTGGTGAAACTGCAAATTGGTACAGCCATTATGGAAAACAGTATAGAGGTTCCTCAAAAAACTAAGACTTGATCTACCATATGATCTGGCAATCCTTCTATTGGGTATTTACCCCAAAGACTTGAAAACCTATATCTGAAAAGATATTTGCACACCGACGTTCATAGCAGCATTATTCATAGTGGCCAGTACATGGAAGCACCCGAAGTGTCCTACAATAGAAGACTGGCTAAAGAAGCTGTGATACATATATATAATGGAATATTTCTCAGCCATAAGAAGAAATGAAATACTGCCATTTGTGACAACATGGATGGGACTCGAGATAATCATGCTAAGTTAAATAAGCCAGACAGAAAAAGTTGAAAATCACATGATATCACTAATATGTGTGATATAAATCTAAAAGCAACCAATGAGCAGGACTAACAAATAGAGACTTATGGACATGGACTATAGACTAGTGGTTACCAGAGGACTATAGAGTAGTAGTTACTAGTGGGGTGGGGGAGGAGGGGGAAGCTGGATGGGGCAAAGGGGGTTAATTATAGGGGGTTAGAAGGAAGGTGAAGTGGATAAAGGGGATCAAATATATGGTACTGATGAAACTGGACTTTGGGTGGTGAACACACAATAGAATATAGAGATGTCAAATGATAATGTACACCTGAAAATTATATAATTGTATTAACCAATGTTACCCCAATAAATTTAATAAAAAAGTTTTTTTAAGAATGTACTCCCACATAAGATGACAAATTTTTACTTAAAAAAGAAACTGTTTTTTTAATGTTAAGGTTTACCTAACTGATAAAAAGGATTGAATCTCAGTTTCATTTAAATAATAAACATTCGTCTATGGTTAAGGGATTAGATGTCAATCATTCACTGATGCTTAGGGGTTGAATAACTGAGGTGCAACAGAACTTTAAAATTGTCCTGAACAATCGCCAAACTAAAATCAGTTAAAAAGTATGCCAAAGCAACTCAAATTATACCACTGTTTATTAGGCAATATGATTTAGTTTCTAAATCCAAACTTAAATGCAGCTTTTCAAAAAATGTAAAGTGTATTTGATTAGATACATTCACTGAATAAAGTTAATGACAGGTACCTCTTAAACATGAGAGATCCAGGAACTTCAGAAAGATTGCAGAGTTTTTTTTCCTTTCTTTATTAACATACATAATTATGACTTTTCCTTAGTGTGCATTTGTCAATGAAACAACTCAGAATTTCACCAAATTAGCACCAAGAAATCTGAAACCCAAGGGAAAGAAGATAATATAACTAACTTTGGTCAAGTAAGTCTCCATGCTATTATTTGAAGTCCATGGGTTTGAGGAAGTAGTCACCAAGTTTTCTCTTGGAGTAAGATTTCTATGGTGTATTGAGACTATGATTAAGACTTCTAATATCAGGTGGTTCCAGGACTGGCCTCGTAATATCAGTGCAGAGTAAAGGTCTACTCTGTTGTTTCTTCAGAAGTTCGGAACTGATTTCTGCTAGCCTTTCATTTTTCCTGTGAAGATTGTAAAAAACACAGGCTTAGTATTTCATTCTTCCCTAAACGACTTGCATTTTTTCAAGTCGCCATAATAGTACATGAAATTCTTGTTAAACAGAATTTTAACACTGAAAATATGTCAGAGCAGATCTAATATGTACCAGTATAGGTTTACAAGTGTTCTAAAAAAGTACATATGTTTCTAGGGGGATTCCTAACTAACAATTAATTCAAAGTGGGGAGGGGAGAGAAATGGCAATCAGTGATGCAGATGGCTTCTCAGGTGACACTTGGTGCCTTCAAAAATGACTGTACTTATGAGATTCTTGAGCGTGCCATTAGGCATATGCAGAAATCAGTTTAGAGATTTTTTTTTAAATCCCTTAAAGACATTTCCAAACACTTGCTTTCCCCACCCTTGTACCATACATTCATTACCTTGAAGAAATTAAACATTTGGCACTAACAGAAAGATCTGCTCTTTCTGTCTTGCACATACCCCCTGAGGCAGACAACCTTGTTATTTTTAGACACTTCTTCAATTATAGGGCCCTTCACCCCTATGTTAATCTTTCCCATTTTAACATGAATGCCTTTATGCGGTTTAGAAAGGATCATTTGTTTATAAAGGATCATTTGTCTCAAGGCACCCCTAGTGATAATAACAAAGATCACAATCCAAAATATATATATATATATATCAAGTGCCAGAATATGTAGTGCACTTAACTCTTTTGAGTTTGAGTCGTCATCTTCCAAAATATAGTTAAATTAATTAATATTTCTATTTGGTAAAATTCTGATAGAAAATTTTAAAATAATATTGCCATCTAAATTATACAATTTCAGAAACACATAAAGACTAGTAGATAAGGTTAACTCTGAAAATATTAAGTGGGAAAAAATAGTCTATGTCAAACCAAAACTGGAGGAGAGGAGAAAACTGTCCTGGACTAACACTGTAAAGGTAAGTTTGTTTCCTTATATCATTTTCTAAATTATACTGGTAGTTAGCTTTCACTTCCTACTAATCTCATGAATCTGGCTCAATAATAATTATCCTTTAAAGGCAAATTCATGAGCTAAATTAATTTTCTCTGATTTTGCGCCTTGACTTACTTCTTTGGTTATTTTCCATTGACATTCTAACACTTAATTTTTCTAGGTAAAGTTGTTTATATTTTTCCAAGTCTATTTTATTAGAATCTTCTTGAGAGATTTTCATTTTGTAGATCTCAGATACCAGATCTTTACTTCTGAGTTTCCTTTGACTTCTTATTGAAGCATTATTATTCACTGTTAACTGCTCTAAGCTTTCTTGAGATATGTGGGTGTTTTGTGGACTTCTTAAATTCCAAGCTCCAACTCATTCCTAGACTTGGAAAATTCTTGTCCACTATTTGTCTGAAAATGCTTTCTAGTCTCTGCTCCTTTTCCTCGTCTTCGATTATGCCCAGTATTCTTATGTTTCCTCTCCTGATGGTATCAGCTAGTTCTTGTATTTCATTGAACACCACTGAAGAATTAATGAAAATATGGTCATTTGTGTCTTACTTAAACAGCTGGTATTTGGGCAGTTTAAGTGTGTAAAACTCAATAGTGCTCATTTTCATTCACAAAATCTGCTGAAAATTTAGGTAGATGCCAAGAAACAGTTTAAAATACTGTAGAAATTTACATCATCCACATATGATACACAAATATTTTTCTTTAATAAAGATGTTCATTTGTCATATGGTTAATGGAAAACATTTAAAGTGTTATATAAATAGTTCAGCAAATACATTTTTATTATTTATGTTTTAGATCATACAATTTTTCTTCAAAATCTGTATATGTTCTTGTGAGGCTTTCAAAAGTAGATCATCAGTAGAATGTAGAGGAGAAGGTTTATGGGACTCAGATTCAAATTCAGCAGTAGCTGGAAAGAAAAAGAAAGAATTATATTCATTATCTAAAATATGACTAAAAATAAGTGTTAAGAACAATGAAAAAATATACAATATGAAATTCCTATTAAATATAATTTGCTCACGTTGCACACTGAATTAATTGCTCTGTGGCTAAGTGTCAGAACTTCTGGTTTCATCATCTTCATTCATTTTTTTAACAACCCTGTGCTAAGGTAGTACAACAAGCACTGGAGTTACAAGATGATGATGACATGGTTCACCCCTAAACAATCATATACTATCAACTGAAAAAAATAGATGACCAGACTATTTTCATTCAGAGTTATATATGCCATGACAAATATAAACAAGACACTATCGGAACAAATAGAAGAAATATCCCAGTTTTGTGCCAGCTTTTTGGTGGAGGTGATATATAAGTTGATACCTGAAAGACAAGAAGTAAGTATGTAAGACAGAGGGAAGAGGTAGATGCAAAGATGAGTGATGAGGAAAAACACTTGTGGAATTAGAAGTAGTCCAGTTTGGCTAGATGCTAGAGCAAAGGGGCAGAATAAGGTAAGGAGCAAGAGATAATAAGGCTGAATTATTAGGGAAGAACTAAATTGATCTTAGTGTTTTTATTCCATGTAAAGGAATTTGGCGTTTCTCTCTTCAGGGAAAAATGTAAACGAAGGACAAAGTCAATAACTGGAGACGGAAATGTCACCCAGCAGGTGACAGCTATGGGAACTGTAATGGCTTGGCTAAGTATTACTTGATGAGTCTGGTTTGGGGCCTTATCTATCACTAAGAAAAACACAAGAAGTTGATGAAGCCCAGTTTTTGACAGTAGTTTCAGCATGCAGGTTGACAATTCCATAAGGATGGTGGAGGAAAGGAAAAGGGGAGCCAGAAATAAAAAGAGATACATAGACTTTGAGATTTTTAACAAGCGATAGAACATGTTTATGTTTTCACATTTTCCATTTGCTGCATGGAAGAAAATACTTAACATAGTATCTATTATCCAAACATATATGGGATGCCATTTACTATTTACATCTCATATTAGAAATCAATGATATCAGAATCGATTTAATAAATTTTGGCAACATACCTTCTTTGAATACTTTAGTTATCATTTTATCCATCTCCTGCTGCATCTGAAATAAAGCAAATATTATTAAATATATAACTTAAACAGACATTATTGTAGGAGTAATATATAACTTATGTAATATGCTCTTTAAATAATAATTTGAGAGACTAGAGCTAACTTGGTGATTACATACATAGAATTAACATGTAAATAAAATAAATTTCTACTTCTTAAATTTTAGATAATAGAGAACATATGTATGTAATGCTACTTAGATTCATCTGATGAAAGTACAATTAATATGGTCTATTGAGTAAACATAAGTTTAGAAGGGCAATGTTTCACCTGATTAATACAAAGAAGTTTAAATAGGTGAAGTTTAAATAGGTGAAGTCTTACACTGAATGCACTGTTTTGCAATTGTTAGAAATGCTGCTCTTTATATGTTTAATTAATTTTTTTATTTTAATGTAGTTTTCCATAATATAATCTTTCTATCCTTACACTTTTAGAAAATTAGAATCATAAAGTGTATTCTATGCTATTAAATTTTGAAAGTGAAATGATGAAAGTATAATGCTATGTTATGTGAAAATTCTACTCATAAAAATATGTAAAACTATTTCGCTGTGTGTACTAGAACTGAAACACTTCTTTATTTATATGGAACCAAAGATTTCAGAAAATCTGCTTGATTAAGAGAGACATAAAGGTTAAAGCCAGTTTTCAAACTTACTTTCTGATTGATGACTTTCTAGAGTTAGAAACAACAAAAACAATATATAATCCTTTAATTGCAACTTTGTTTCCTCTCTACAAATTAGGGCCAGTTTTTGAAACATTCAATTAATTGTAGTCATCATGTACTTAATTAAGAGATGTGTCTCAGAATATTTCAAACTATTTTACAAGTGTTCCCATCTAGAGTATTCTCTTTCAGACCTTTCTTATAGAAGGTATCTTCTCACTAAATGTCCAAAATAGGGTTTAAAATAGTATACTAAAGATAATAAATACTGTAGTGACAAT
This sequence comes from Macroglossus sobrinus, assembly GCA_004027375.1. NCBI lineage: Eukaryota > Metazoa > Chordata > Mammalia > Chiroptera > Pteropodidae > Macroglossus > Macroglossus sobrinus. The sequence continues at coordinate 8,967 of PVKZ01005850.1, read as the reverse complement.
AACAATGCGTCTCCAAAGTTTAGGTGTGAAGACAAATTTGTTGGCTAACGTGTTTCCCATAATTTTCAGACTGTTTTCCATAACACCATTTTTGACAACAGCATGAAAGGCAGGGCTTATAAAATGAATACCATTACCAGACAAAGGGAGAGGCCTCTATTGAAACAATTTTGTGTTACTGTTTAAAAACACTATATAAAATGTAAATGACATTTTTCATGAATTACATTAAGAAACCACTGATGTAACTTTATTACCTTTTCCCCCAAAAGTGTTCTTCCTAAATATTCACTATCGTGACCTTTATGTTTACTTCTAGGTAAGCATTTGTGTTCAGATGGTAGAAGGATCCGGAAGTCCAACATTAATGTGGAGGACACATCTGTAATTTGATTTATACTTCTCAATTTATCAAAAATATAGAAAGATGAGAAACTCATATAAAGGAAAACAATTTGTCAGCAATTTTACTTCAAGAAATTTTACTGAGGGGATTTTTATAACTGGTTGTTCTCCACTATGTCCCATAGAAATCTAAAGTTCCACCGGGGACACGTGCAAGATTACACAGCGTCAGAGTTTCTCCCTTCTTTAGCTAGGCAGTTCCACTTGTCTTTGTTTTATATAATAAAATTTCATGCAAAAGTTTTAAAACAAAGAACAGTTCAAGTATTTGAAAATAATTTTTATTTTAGAATCATAGTCCATGATTTGGTCAAAATCTCTAATTTTACATGAAAGGCAACAAGGCTCAGAGAGATTATAGGTTGCCTAAGGTCACAAAACCTATTAGCGGCAGTCCAGAAATGGGCTCTGAGTCTTCTTAATAATCCTAGAGTTCTATGCCATTTATTTTCCTGTATTCAGGAAAATTACATAGATTTTTAACTATAACTCAGAGAAAATTAATATGTAAAACTTAGTCATGTAGCTCAAAAATGTTTAGGCATAAGACACAATTAATAGCTTTCTAACTAAATTATAAGTTTTAAAGTCATGAATAAAAATAATGGACCAGAAATTAATACTGTAACTCCTAGTATAAGAAGTATATACACTCTATTTATAGAGCACACATTTTTTACTTACAGGAGTGGGAACTTGAAGGGAAATGTCTTTTGGTAAACCAAGCAGGCTTAAACTGAGGAAGCTGACTCTTTAAAGAACTTATTTCCCTCCTAAGAGACCTTCCTTTACCAAAATTAATTAACAAATGACTATCCATGTTGCAGAGTATCTATAGCGAAATTGAAAACACAAAACAGACTTCTCTTTACCGTCTAACATGCTTCTGTCCAACCTCTCACCATTAATTGGTATGTATAAAACACATGAGCTTAATTTCAACTACAGTTCCAGCTCAGTCAGAAATCACAGAAGTACCTCATTTCTTAGGCCTCAGTTTTCCACATGAGGACTTATACTCTCTATACCCTCCTCATGAGAGGAGGGGACATTTTTCATATGGGTGAATCTGAGAGACAGAACTTTTAAGAAATGCTTGCTTACTTTTAGATCTCTTCTTTCAAAGGATCTGTTTTCCCACAGTAATGTGTAGTCGAATTGGCCCTCATCTCCACAGTAAGCAGACTGCCCCTGAGACAGGTGTCAAGCATTGTTTCTTCTGCTGGCAACTGTGGGGGAAATTCTTGATTTGGGATTCAGTGTTTGGAAGCCCACTGTGGCCACAAATCTAAACCACACCATCCACATCCTTAGTATGTGTAGGTAACAAAGCAAGTAAAGTGATCTCCACCTTCCTGACTCCTACGTTCTGTCTCAGAAGGGGAAGAGGAGTGTCATTTGCCATCTACTCCATAAAGGCTCCAGCAAAAAAGATAACTACACAACACATAAAGAAATGTTTTCTTTTTCCTTGACTTTATAATCCATGTACCTTGTTCAAAGCAACTCCTACTTTAAAGGGGAAAGCTGAAAGGAACATTTTAGAAAAAGAAACAGAGTGAGCCACTAACAATAGTGAAGCACAATAAAACACAAATATATGTTCATTCATTCAACGAGGATTTACTGAATGGCTACCTTTCTATTAGATTTAGACTACAGGTTGAAAAATAATGTTCAATTCTTTTTTTGAAACCAATTTGATAAACACATACATGCCACTACACACATATACATTTCCTAAATTAATATATTTTCAGTAACTATTGATACTTTTTCAGTTAAAATTTGATTCATTCTTCTGGTAAATGTTATAAAAATAAATATAATGACATAAAATCAAGCAACTTTACTCATATAAATCATTGCAATTCATTATTCATTTGTAAATAGGTTAATGTATGAAGGAAATGCACTTGTCAGTTTGTGTGCATTAAAAACATGTATTTTGCAGCAAAGCCAAGAACTGAGGAAAAATGGTTGATCAAGGAGCTGAAAAATTGAGTCCAGAGATAATGAATGAATGAAGAATAGGAAGAAGTTGACCATTTATTTTTATCTTTTCAAAGATGAAATGACTGTGGATCACCTCAAGGGGAGAGATCAAGGGAAGCCCTCATGCCTCCATGCTTCTGATGTTATTACATGTTTTAGCTTTGATGTATTTATATAACCTTATTTAGAAAAAATGTCACTCTACTGAATAGACATTTGAGATATAAAAAAAGTCACTAGAAAATTTCTCATAGTGTCAGTAATAGATAAATAGGCCAAAATCAATCAATGTAAAATTGAATTTTCCTATTTAAAACCTATTTATTGAGTAAATATTGTGGCCATACATGGTGTTAGGCACATAAATACTAAAAAGTCTTGAACATAAAAACGTTTGAAAACAGAGAAATTTTATCTGTTGTAAAGTTGTCTGGAGTAAATTTTCAGTTCTTAGAAAAACATTCTATGTGTAAGAAAAATCTAAATAACTAGTATTATATCACTAGTGATAAAATAACTAGTGATACATCTGTTCAGGCTAGTTTTAACTTTTTTTTATAACAGTACAATTAAATTACACAATCGAATTAAAGTATAAAATTCCTTTTGAAATATAGGACTAGCATCCCTGGATTTAACTAAAATGTGAACAATGAAGGTTAAAGTTAGCGAAACGGATAAGTAGTGACCTGTGCCACTACAATGGCATTGCATGGGCAAGACTGAACTTCATGTACTGGTGACAGAGGCCATACACCTAAGTGTTATGAATGTGGAGAAAACTTGCTTTGACTACCAGTACGACTGAAATCACAGACTTAGAGCAATACTTATAATTACTGTCATTTAATTTAGAAATACAATGCTGAGTAAGTTAAAACTTCATAGTAGAAATAGTCCAAAATGTTAAAACCTTGCAAATAAAGGTGACTGATAAACACATTCAATATTAACGCTATTTTTAATATTTTTAATGTTCGACTCTCGAGAATTTTAGCTAAAAATCTTCAGATTAGATGGGACGTTACCCCCTCTCACAGAGTATTATGTTTTCCTAGTAGCATTCATTAAAATACAGGCAACTCTAGAAGACACCTTCTTTCTGCACATCTAAGAATTCTGTAAAGACCAGCTATATAAAAAGTCCTTCCACGCATTCTGTAGTGATTTTGGAGAGCTATGTCTGCAGACTGACAGAGTGCTGCTTTTTAATCTCTTACTAAACCTGACGTGATCGGGCAACCAATGCCTCACAAGGGAACTATGTATCTCTTGGAACTACAACATAAACTTTAAAATAAACTATGTCTTAATTTATCTAGAAATATTAAAAAAATAATAAACACATCTTTTGACCAAAAAATTAAATAAGAAAATATTTCTGCAAAAAATCTTCTCTTAAATTGCTTTTACATTTACATACTCTTTCATCTTCACCTAGAAAAATAATGCTATATCTAATTTTTCTGGTGAGAACTAATGAGAATCTTTTAACTGTGCATCATGCCTAACAATTTAAAGAAGTATCTGACATTCGTTTTCTTTGGTACCCAGTAGTCCAGTTTCACCACTTCAAAGCAAGTAGAATCTATTTGGCCAAAGGCTGTCAAAAAATCCTCTTAGCTTTGCTCTCCTGTGATTTATGATGATGCAGCCCAAACCAAAAACAAGGCTGAAGTCTCATTTAGCACAGGCCTATGCTACTTTTCTCTGAATTGAGAAGACCCTCAAAACACCATCCAAATCATAAACCAATGGCACTGATTGAAATGGATATTTTAGAAAGTGATATCAGCACCATGGCAATTGAGACAACCACTCGCACTTCCTTTAAATCTGCAACTAGTCAGACATCTATAACCCAACAAAGGCTCCTCTGCTCAGCACACTAGGATGCCTAAAAAATTCACATATCGGGATGTGGAAAGGTGGGTATATTGGAATGTGTAGGAAGACAGGATTGGGGAAGGACAGGGACAGGCCCATAACTGCAGACAAGCCTGAGCTTGAAGCCTTAAGAAAGGCAATATTGGCAGAGGAGTTGGGGTGCTTCTCTCACAACACAGCCCACCAGAGGGTAAAAGGGGCCGCCACAGCATCCCATGCCTCCTCAAGAACCCAGCTCCCTCCCCAGTTTCAGCAGTGTTTGTACCACTAGAGAGACTAGTAGCAGTAGCAGAGACAAGTCCTCAGGCTCCAGGCCAGAGCACAGTTCTCCCAGTGGCCATAGAAAACCAGATAGCAGCTCATAGGGGCTTATTAACCATCTTTCATCACCATCCCCAGTGGTGGTACCCAGAGACCCTGGGGACCTGGATACAGTAGCAATACCCACCACTCTAGTTATTCAGACCAGGGCTCCCAAGCCCACTGCTAAGCCCTCACACCTGGACCCAGGAGGCTCAGGTAGCACAGGTGAGAGAAAACAAAAACTGTCCTAAACCACCATCCTTTGGAAAACAAAAGAAAGACCATATATGGTTAAGGATGTGCAGGTCAATTATTCACTGATGCTTAAGGGTGGAGCACCTGGGGTACACCAGAATTTTAAAATTGTTATGAACCATCACCAAACTAAAATCACTTAGAAAGTAACCCAAAGCATCACCAAGTATTCCATTTTACTCTATTGTAATTTCTAAAACCGAATATAAAGGCAGCTCTTCATGAAATCGAAAGTGTGTCTGATTAATTATGTTTATGGAATAGTTAATGATAGGTACCTCTTGAACATGAGAGATACAGGGACTTCAAAAATATTACAAAGTTTCTGTCTCCTTTCTTTATTAGCACATATAATTATGACTTTTACGTAGTGTGCATTCATCAATGAAACAACTCAGAATTTCACCAAAAGAGCAACAAAACATATATCAGAAATCTGAAACCCAAGGGAAAAAAGGTAATATAACCAACCTTGGTAAAGTAAGCATCCATGCTACTATTTGAAGTCCATGGGGTTGAGGCAGAAGTCACCAAGTTTGCTCTTGGAGCAAGTTTTCTATGGCTTATGAAACTATGATTAAGACTTCCAACACCAGGTAGCTCCAGGACTGGCCCCGTAATATCAGTGCAGAGTAAAAATCTGCTCTGCTGTTTCTCTAGAAGTTTGGAACTGATCTCTGCTAGCCTTTCATTTTTCCTGTAAAGATTGTAAAAAAAACACAGGCTCCGTATTTCATTCTTCCCTAATTACCTGCATTTTTTTTAAGTTGCCATAATAGTAAGTGAAATTTCTTACCTAACAGAATTTTAATACTGAAAATATGTCAGAGCAGACCTACTATATACCATTATATGTTTACAATTGTTCTGAAGAAGTACATAGGTTTCTAGGGGGATTACTAACTAATAATCAATTCAAAGTAGGGAGGGGAGAGGAAAGGAGATCAGTGATGCAAACATCTTCTCAGGTGATACTTGGTGCCTTCAGGAATGGCTGTACTTACAAGATTCTTGAGCATGCCATTAGGCATATGTAATAAACCAGTTTAAAGATTTTTAAAAAATCCCTCTAAGACACTTCCAAACATGTGCTTTCCCTTTCCCCACCCTTGTACCATATACTCATTATCTTGGAGAAATTAACCATTTGGACTGGACATAATTTATAGCAACAGCCTCTTGGGGAGACCAGATAGCCTAGTTGGTGATCAAAATGAACCAGAACAACTCCAGAGGCAATTAGCTTATAACATCTTTCCAAAGAATTGGCAGTGGGATTTACCCTTTCAGTCCTCTGCACGCCCTCTCCCTCCGCCCCCCACCTAGGCAGGCCACTTTGTTATTTTTAGTCATTTTGTCAATTATAGGGCACTTTACCCCTGTGCTCATTTTTCCCTATTTCATGTGTATGCTGTTAGGTCTGCCAGGAAAACTAGAAAGTTTTCTCAAGACAACCTCTAGTGATAATAACAAAGATCACAATCTTTGTACATTTACCAAGAGCCAGAATGTTCAGAGCACTTAACTCTTTGGGTTTAAGCTGTTATCTTCCAAAAAATAGTTAAACTTATTAAGATTGATACTTAGCAAAATTCAAACAGAAAATTTTATAATAATATTGCCATCTAAATTATAAAGCTTCAAAAACACTTAGCTTAAAGATTGGTAGATCACATTTCCTATATGAAAATATAAAAGGGGGAGGAAATAATCTGTCAAAAAAAATGGGGAAGAAATGCAAACCTTATTGAACTAACATTTAAAAGCAAGTTTCTTTTCTGACATCATTTTCCAAAATTATTATATATAGTTAGCCTTAGCTTTCTATTAATCTCGTGAACTTGGCTCATTAAAAATTATGCTTTAGAGGCAAATTCTGAGCTAAATTTATTTTCTCTGATTCTATGCTTTAACTTACACATTTAGTTTATTTTCCAGTGACATTCTAACTTTCAATTCCTCTAGGTAGAGTTGCTTATATGTTTCTAATTGCATTTTATTAGAATCTTCTTGAGTAGTTTTTACTTTGGAGAGTTCAGATTCTAGATCTTTAATTCTGAGTTCCATTTGACTTCTTGTAGAATTATTCTCTCTTAACTGCTCTAAGTTTTCTTGAGATGCTGCTTGTGCCTAAAGCAAATAAAAAAGACATATTTTTATAATAATTATAACCTGAATAATTATAGTATATTTATTTCCTTTGGTTTTGAGTTGATTCAGAGAAACTAGAAATGGTAAAGAGCCTAAGTTTAAAATATGTATCAATAATGCCAACTGAATTAAATCTGAATTATGAAAAGTCAAATATTCTCCTTTTAGTATCCAGCTCCCTGATAATTTAAAGAACAGCACAGCATCAATATAAAATGTTAAAAATTGAACAATAATATTTAACAAAAATATTTAAAAGAGAATGGTACAATTTTTAAATCACAAATGTTCTTTTATTTCTAATACTCTTGTTTTATATCAACAGGTCTGAAAAATAAAATGATTCTCCAGAAAGAAACATTCTCAGAGATCAATTTTTTGGTGAAATGAAGAAAATAAAATATTTAAAGAGCGAAACAAATGCCATCGTTCTTCCAAAAAGCTACAAAACAAATTGCTATTAAGGGAAGTCGAGGAAACACATACAGTGTGTGTACCCAAAATGTAATGTGCAATGAAATGAATGAAAGCACATTAAAGAACAATAATTAACCTGTAAAAAGAGATTGACTTCTTTTAATTTTTTGATTATTTCCTGTCTTGCTCTTTCTTCAATCTCCTGTTTATACTGTTCGACTTCACTGTATTTTACCATATTCATTTTTATGTGACTCTTGAAGTTTAATAATTCTTGTTTCAACTTCTTGTTTTCATTCTCTAGTTTTTCACATTTCTTTTGTATTTCTTTCAAGGATAATAACTGCTGATGGAGAAACTGATTTTCTTCATCTAGACATAAACATTTTGAAGATGCAGTTTCCAATTTTGCAGGAAGATCGCCAGTCTGCATGAATAAGAATAGAATTTGGTTATGAGAATTACCTAATTCAAAACAGGTATTAACTTATGAAATAAATTCAGTTATAATAAAATGTGATCTGTAGTATGGTGGAGTCTTAGAATGTGGAACCTTGAATTGTGCAGAATCAAAAACAAAGTTCAAACCACCAGGAGTCACAAAAACACATTCTTCCCTATCATCGTCTTTGCCACAAACAATCCACTTGATTTTCCATAATTTCTTGTCTGATCTTATCACATCTTTCCTCCATACAATGACTATCAATCACATTTTAGTAGAAAGTCTCTCACCTCTTCCTCCATTCAACAGTCCATAATTTTAAAAGAAGTTTAGAGTTATCATATAAAGTAATTTAGGTCTCAGTCAATAAAGCCTCTCACAATAAGATTTTTAAAATAGGTCTCTGATTAATAAATCTTATAAATATGGATTCTCTACCACAAGTCATTTACTGAACTACATTGTGCTACATTGTGCTACATTGAACTACATTAGCACAAATACTTTGTGCTAATTTGAAATTTGATTCTGTGCAGAAAAATTTCCAGTATTATGGATGAATCACATTTCCCAGTGTAAAAATTTAGTGGGGATGACTCCCACATATTGTTGAACAGGAAAAAAAGCCTAAATTCAATAATATTATCTTGTAATTCTTTATTACATTCCACAAAATAAGTGAACATACTAAATAAAAGTGACAACAACAATAATCTTGCTATAAATTCAGTGATACTGAGTTGAAAAGAACTACCTGCCTTTATATATAATTCTTATTTTGTAAAAAAATGTGAGTGGATGTGGTATTTTTAAAACAAGTCTGCAAATCCTTTGATAACTTATAAAATTTCCTTCTATTAAATGTGTGATGGCCTTAGTAAGTAATTGGTTTCTAGTGAATAGAATATGGCAGATCTGCTGTGTGACTTCTATGTCTGGGTTAGAAAATGTGATACAACTTCCATCTGACTATCTCTAGAGAAGGTCAGACTGAGAACCCAGCTACCATGTTGTGAAGAATAAAGAAATCCAGGGCACACAGTCAGTCCTCCTGTAGATGTTCCGACTGAGACGGCCTCAGCTATCATCCCAGCCAAGAGCCAGCTTCA
>PVKZ01005849.1:0-45157 GCA_004027375.1 Macroglossus sobrinus | reverse complement strand
ACAGGACGGCCGGCTGGGGGGTCAGGGGGGGGGAGGAACCTGGCGGGGGCAGGGTGGGGACAGGGGAGAACCCGGTTGGGGCAGGGTGGGGGATGGAGGAGGGTTCCCAGCTCAGGGACAGGACGGATGGCTGGGGGGTGGCGGGACGGCTTGGGGGGGCCGGGGCGGGGACCTGGCCGGGCCGCGTACCCCCCAGCATCTTCTTGGGCGGCAGGGCGGGCACCATGCGGTAGGGGAACTTCTGGAGCAGCAGGTCGTGGAAGACCACGAAGTCGTTGTAGCGGCGGCTCACGGAGGCCCCGAAGCGCTGCAGGGGAGCGGCGGGGGGGGGGCGTGAGGGGCCACGCCTCCCCTACGCCCCCTCCTCTTCCACCAGGCCCGGTGCTGAGCTCCGTCCTCCTCCCACAGGCGGGGGTGGGGCGCACCCCCAAACAGGCGCAGCCGCAGCCCCATTCTGCCACGTCAGACTCCGCAGGGGCAGCTTCGGGGGCCAAGGCGGGCGTCCGCGTGCCCAGCGCGGACAGCGACGGTTCCGTCCTGCTTTAGGGCGTGTGCTTGAGACACCCCCAGGTAACGCTAACGCGGGCACACGACCGCCCCGGAACCCACCCGCCTGTCCGAAACCAGCCGGGCCCCGAATGCGAAGGCCAAGAGGGGCCGCCGGGGACTCCAGGGGACCGGCCCAGGGTCCACTGTGGCCTGGCCACGGAGGACCCTGCAGGCTCACGAGACCGGCGGCCCCCTCAGCGGCGTGGCCGTGTGGCGGAGGCCAAGAGCCACACGGACACGGGCACCAGCGGCCCTTCAGTCCGTAAGCCATGCTGCTCGGGGACAGCGCTGCTGAGGCTGAGCCCAACCGCGTGGCTCTCCAGAAAAGGCAGAGCGACAGCCGGGGCCAGGGAGGCCAGGCTGAGCCACAACGAGACGCGGGGACAGGCCGCTGGGCAGCTCGGCTCTGACCCCAGGTCTAGGGATCAGCCGGACCCCCTGCGGCGCCCTGGCCCTTCTCCTCACACGTCCCCGCCCCGACCGCCCCCGCCACGGTCGGTCGGTACCTGGCTGGACACCTCGTACTCCACATGCTTCAGGAAGAGGCCCTTCCTCTCGGGGACGAGGGCCACCTGCACAGTGTCCTTGGCCAGCAGCTCCTGCAGGCTGTGTGGGAGCAGCAGCGGGTTCCCCTGCAGCATCTGCATCCGACCGGGGTCCGGGTCCCTCTGCTCGCTCACCGGGGGCGCTGGCGAGTCTGCGGGAGAGACAGGGGGGCGGCTTAGAGCGGGGCCCCCGCCGGCTCTCCGTGGGTCCACCAGGGGCTCTCCGTGTGTCCACCACGAGCCAGCTCGGCACGGGGCCCCTGGCCACGTGGCCCGGGCAGGCCCCACTCGTGCCCAGGTCCCACGCATTCACTCGTGCTGCGGACTCCATGCCCAGGGCCAGGTCCCTGCCCGAGGGAGTGTCCGCCCGGACGCGCCGGCCTGCTGAGTGCGCAAGCACATCTTGATGGTGGAGAATGTGAGGAGACCAGAGCTCTAGAAGGTGCTACTCTCCCAAAGCGCCCCAGGAACGCAGCCCCCAGCCGTGTGAAGACACCTGCCGGCCCTGAAGCCGTTACACGATCTCTTAAGAGCCCACACAGACCCTCGGGCATGAGCCGGCAGGCGTTTCTGAAGCACCCGCTCCAGGGGGTGCGGGGATGAGCACGACAGGCTGGCCGAGCCTCGTACTTATGGAGCCACTCTGGCCACCGCTGCCGGGCACCGTCTGGGGAGAACGGGACTCCTGCAGTGACAACCGTGGTTTAGCGGAGGGCTGGCACGCAGCAGCACGCACGCTCCGAGCGCGCAGGGACTCGCGGCTGTCCTCGGACAGGCCGGCCGCACCGCCAGGCACACGGCGGGGGCTCGAGGGACCATACTGACACTCACTGTACCCGCGGGCGTGGAAACCAGCATCTCCAGAGAAAAGCAGCCTCGTTTAGCTATGCCCTGAATGTGGAGCAACAGGAAACGCTAGAGGTGAGCGGGAAACGGGGCCCGTGCGCTCACCAGAGAGAACATCTGCAGGCCACTTCTCTCACGGGGAACTAGTCTCTGGGAGGCACGAAGGACCTTTACGACTCAGTAAAAAAAGAGAGAGAGAGAGAGAGAGAGAGAGAGAGAGAGAGAGAGACACACACACACACACACACACACACACACACACACACACACACACAATCCAATTCAAAAACGGGCAAAGGTTTGGAACAGACATTTCTCCAGAGACCTAGCAATGGCCGGTGAGCACATGGAAAGATGCTCAGCATCGTCACCGTCGTGGAAATGCAAATCACAGCCACAGCGAGATGCCACCCGCTCGGCGGCCTCGTGCAGAAATGACTGAGACGATCATCGTGAGGCCCACAGGGTGTGGGGAACCGCCACGCCGGCTGGCAGGTGCGTAGGCACTGCGGCTGCTGCAGAACCAGCCCGGCAGCTGCGCCAAGTGTCGGGGACAGTTGTACCCCAGGAATGTCCCCAGGTGAGAACGTATGTCCACACGAGACCCGCACGCAGCTGTATGATGACGAGAGCCAAAGAGTGGAAAAACCCAGCGTCCACCAACCATGGATGGATGAAGAGGTCTACGCACACACGGGACGTGACTCGGCCACAGAAAGGAAGTACAGCCATGCTACGGCGGGGACGAGCCTCGAAACGGGATGCTGGGGAAGGAGGCCGGACGCAGGAGCCCATGCGTGGGCTGGCTCCAGCCACACCGAGTGCCCAGAAGAGGGGACGCTCCGGGCAGGCGTGTTGAGAGCCTGCCTCGGGCCGGGGCTGCAGAAATGGGAGCAGTGCTGGAGAACGGGGGCCCCTTCAGGGTGATGACATGCTCTTGACTCGATCACGGGGGAGACCGCACAGATCTGAATGCACAGACCCCTGCGCCGTTGTTCACTGCGCGTGGGGGAGCGGGCAGCACGAGCACGATGTCGCCCCAGACCCTGTCGATGGGAACGGTGACTGCCGTCCGTCAGGACCTTCAACGTCCTCGAGGCCACGAGGACACTGGCAAGCGTGGTCATATCCGATTCTGCAGAGCACCGGGGATGGCCCCAGGTTTGCGGTGATACAAGGAACACTTCCTGATGTGACCGTCAGTTTGCTAAAATGAGGGCACACTGGCCTGGTGGGCCCCTGACGCAAGCGCCTGGAGTTCTCATGAGGAGACACAGTGAAGACCCAGCCACGCGGGAGGCCACGTGACGGGGGCAGAGGCTGAGGTGCTCCCTGGGGCCAGGGAGCCCAAGGGTGGCACGGCCGGCGATGCCCGACGGCGCCCTGTGCTCTCCACGGCCGAGGCCACACGGACCGCAGTTCCAGGTCTCTGTGGGTGCTCTGTTCTGCCACCCCAGGACACTCACACAGGGGACCCTCCAAATCAGCTGATTTCCAGAGTTGCCTCACTGTGCTACGTAAACTGTCCAGTTCCCAACAAAGGTTCACGAGACGCTCCAAGAAAAAAGCCAGAGTGGCCGGATGCAGGGGAAACGATCAAAAGCAGCGTCCAGGGCAAGCCAGGTGCCCAGCGGGGCAGAGCCCTTAAACCGGCCGTTACGTCCAGCGAACCGCAGGAAGCCACCTGCGGTGAGGAAAAGCCAGAACAACGTGTCGCCTTGGGCGACGTCGGTAAACAGAAGTTACAAAAAAGAACAAGATACAGATTCCGGAGCTGGAATGTGCAATCATTGAAATGAAGATTTCCCTAGCAAGGCTGCACGCAGCGCTGAGCGGGCAGACCCGCAGACCTGGGGGTCGGTCGGGGGGATTTTCCAGTCTGAGGGGCAGACAGGAAAAAGAACAAGGTGCGTGATCAGTCCTCAGACCGGTGTGCCACCGACCAGCGTGCCAGCGTGGGCACCCCGGGAGTCCCAAAGGCAGGAGGGGTTCGAAAGCGTAGCTGAGTAAATAATGGCCAGAATTTCCCCAAGCTTGATATACATCATCCAGGAACTCAAAGAGACTCCACCCGGGATAAACTCAGAGTCACAGTCAGACGCATCACGATGACGCTGACCAAACAGTACAAAGACCGAAGATCTTGACGGCACCGGGACAAATGCAAAGGCCCCTCGGCACGGCGAGAGCCGACCTGTCGGGGCCCACAGGGCCGAGCAGTGGGGCGACCCACCCGAAGTGCAGGAAGCCGAAAGCGTCACCAGGCCGCCCGGGGCCAGCCGACTGGCCTGCGGGAAACGAGCCCACATGGCGGGGGGAAGCGCGCCAGCACGGGGGCCGCGTGGAAACACACGAGACAGCACAGGGGCGTTTTCCTCCGTGACCCCGCTTCTAGCTGATCTTCAGTCGGTGGCTGAACAGACAGGCGGCGTGGTGCCCGCGCACAGTGGACCAATCAGCCGCAGGGAGGAAGGGGCTCTGTCACCCCTGCAGCACGGACGCGCCTGCAGGGCGCCGTGCCGAGCGGGACGAGCCAGCCCCGGACGGACACGCACAGCGTGCACCCAGCTGTGCGAGGTCCCAGGAGTGGCAGCCACAGAGGCGGAGTGGACGGAGGTGCCCGGGGCGGAGGGCGGGGTGGGGAGTGTGCAATGGGGACTGAGTCTCAGTTGGAAAGACGGAAAGTTCTGGATACGGATGGTGGTGACGGCCGCAGAACAGTGTGAATGCGCGTTAATGCCACGGATCTGCACGCCTGACGTGGTGAAATTCTATTTTGTGTGTTTTATGATTCATGTAATAAAAATAAAGCACTGGCTACTGGGCCCCACCCCTGAGCCTTGGGGGAGACGCCAGCCAGCACCCGGAGGCTGCGTCAGGGGGGCGGTATGACAGCCTGTGTGACAGCCCGTGGCAGAGCCGCTGGCAGAGCCGCTGGCACAGGCAGGGCACACCGAGGGAGGGTTCCAGTGCCCGGCCCAGGCCCAGGCCCAGGCCTTAACCCCAGGTGCTCGTAAATGCTGCCGCCCGCCCGCGCGCGTGCCTGGTGGGCACGAGCCATGACAGGCCAGACGACCGCGTCCCCACCAAGCAGCAGGGACGGGGCGGCGGCCGCCCCACTCTCAGCAGGAGCGCTGCCGCAGGCGCATGGGCTGCTTCTCCCTCGGCCACAGCTCCCCGCAGGCCGCGCCCCCATTCCCAAGTCAACACACTGTTCTCAGGAAGTGGAGGCGGAAGTTCCCTTGTCCTTGTCCTTGTCGTGGCCGTGGCCTCAGACAGGAGGATCCAGCAGTGCCGCGGCCAGAGGACACCAGGGGACACCGGGGGACGCCAGGGGGACGCCTGGATACAGGAAACGGTGCTGTCGCCCCTGCAGGAGGCTCTCGCCGCCAGCTCGCCGCGCCCCGGACTCGGGGGCTCGGTGAAACACACACTCCTCACGGCCTTGTCTTCGTTTTCCCGTAAAAACTTTGCGTCTCATCGCGATACTGCGAAGAAAGAAGCGCCCGGACCCTACGACCTGCAGACAGCCACGTCCGCTGCGCAGTGCTCGCCCCGCACCGGGCCGCCACGGACGCGTCTGTCACTACCGGCTGTGTTTCTGCACGCGCACGTTTCTCCTTAAAGGTTTCTGTCCCGGCAAAAGCCTCCTCTGTCCTCGGCCGCTCAGCCCGTCACTGTGCGCGCCCCGCCCCCGTGCGCGCTCCCGTCGCACGCGCCCTGCAGACGCGCTCACATCTGGCTCCCCGCGAACGCTGCGCACAGACGCGTGGGGGACAGCCCAGCCTGCGGGCACGCCGTGCTGTCCCAGTTCCTGAAAGCGTGTGAATGAAGTGGTGCGGACGCACACCCGCCCCCGGCCCGCTCTACCCAGAGGCAGCTGGCGCCGTCGCTGATGGGGTCACGGCCGAGCAGGGGACACTCTCCACACTGAGAGTCCATAAAATACACGAGACTATTCCACGTCGTTACGCATGAGAAACACGGCTACTTCCCTCCCCACTGGCTTTGAACTTGCTTATGCTGAAGCAAACGGACAGAAGAGCACACACCCAAGCCACCTGCCCAACAACCCTACAGCCGATGCAACCAACACCCAGAGGGACGCCAGCAGCGACCCCCCACACCTCCGCCCAAGGGGGACCGCTGGGCCAGCTCTCCTGTCCGCATCAGGTACAGAATCCGGCCGCGTTCCTGCCCCCCGCCACCTGCCACGCGGCCACTCCCACCGCCAGCACCCCCCGGGCGGTGCCCAGGGTCCCCCCAGCACACACGGAGCCCCAGCGCCACCCCCGCCCGCGTCTGCTGGGCACGTCCTAACCTAAGGGTGGGCTGCTGGGCCCCAGGGTCTCGCGTGCTCGGCCTGGGACACGCCTCCCGTCCTCTGGACTGACCGAGCCAGCCCGCACACCTGCTGCTGAGGGGCCCGACCGCCTCACCCCCTCCCCGCCGCGTGAGCCCGCCTCCTTCAGCAGGCGGAACTAATCCACCACTTCCTCGGGACTTTTTTCCTTCTACACCACCACGGTCCCATCTCCTGAGACGTTAACACTGCCACCTGCAGTGACTGCGTGATATCTGAGGGATGGACCTGAAGCTCACTCAGCCATCCTCCTAACTGCTTCCTGCTGTCGCAGGGAGTCTGAAGATCCTCGTTCACCGGCTGTTCCGCTGTACGTGCTTCTCTCCACTCCCACACCCCTTCCTGCTGACAGACACGCTGCGGGGGTCTCACGGTGCTCACCTCTGCCATCTGCTGGGTGCACCCCAGAGGCACCGACAGAGAAAAGGCAAAAATTTAGCTCTTAAATAAGGGTCAGAATGGCCATCACTGAACGCAAGGTGCCCTCGAGCCTACTGCCACCCCAACACGTCCTGTCATCCTCTGCAGCGGGCACCCGCTCCCTGCCACCCCCCTCTGCAGCCCCAGTGGCTTCCTCGCTGCCCCTAAACACGGCACGTACCCTCCGACCTTAGAGCCTTCGCCCGAGGCCCCTTCTCCCAGAGACGCTTGCTCCAGCCCCCCCCAGCCAATCCCCGCCCCCCGAACCTCGGTACAAACACCACTTGCTCAGTGACACTTACTCAGCCCACCCCCTGCCACAGCACCTAACACGTGTCATTCAGCCACCGCGGCGGCCGAGCTCTGGCCACGCCCCACTGCGCGCCTGGGCCCCCAGGACCCCGGGCCTTTCTGGTGATGCTGCGCAGTGAGCACGCAGGGGTCGGGAGCAGGGCCCGCAGACGGTCCAGGCCCGTGCACGTCCGTGGCCCGGACGACAGGAACCCGTGCACGTGAGCGAGAAGGCCGCGCAGCGCCGTCAAGGCCCGGCGCGCTGTCCTCGGCAGGGTGATGGCCTCGTGCCCTCCCCACACCGGCCGTCCGGGGATGGCTGGGCGAGTGAACCCTTAACAGACGTTCATGAGGGCGAGCACGCGAGGCCACCCTGAGTGACTGCAGCGGGGGGCCGCCACCAGCCTAACTGGCACCCGACGCCTGCATGTGAACCAGCCGCACCGTTTACTAGCTGTATGGACAGGACCGCTGGGGACCCACGTTCCCTGCCTGTAAGGTGGCGGTGACGAGACTGCATCCCACCCAGGTCACCATGCGGGCTGGGCCGCTTCCCACGCAGGGTGCCGTGGAGCGCCCCGCACGCAGCACGCTGTCCGGGGGGCTCCGTTACCAGCACCCCCGGCCTCCCCACAGAGCTCGCCCCGGACGAAACGTCCACCAGGGAGGCAGAGGCGGGGACACCTGCCCCTCGCCACCACGCCGTCTCCGGGGAAGCACGCACCGCACACGACTCGGCGGACGTCAGATTTCCACAGACCCCCCTGGGAGTCCCCGCTCACTCTCTCTCAGGGGAGGGCAGGTGGCACGAGCCAGGCACACACACGGACCTTGCTTAGCCTTCGGGGGGGAACACGCGGTGCCACACGGCGCCAGCGCCGAGCGGCCCGCTCCGGGAAGGCCGGCCCGGCGCCAGCTCGGCTGGAAGGTCGCAGGCGTGGCGAGTGGAAGTTACGGTCCCAAAGATGACTCACTGTGCTGAGTCGTGGGTGTCACCTCCTCCCCTCTGCAGCAGGTGGCCTGTGCACAGAGATACTTCCTGAAGCAGGGGGGGCTCCCAGACATCCCCCCGCCACATCGCAGGTGCCCGTGGCCCCGCAGTCTGGGTCCTGCTTCCTGCTGGCGCCAGTGGCCCCTGAAACGGGCACGCCGGCGCCCCGAGCTGGCGCCCACGACACTCAGACGCAGACGCCGGGCACAGCAGAAGCAGGGGGTCTGCTGCGTGAGCCGCCGCGCTCTCCATCGGGGGGACGCTGACACAGTAACACACGAAACCCACCAAAACCCCCTCCGACGGTAACCCGAGTGGAAAGTTAAGGGCCCCAAATTCCGTCAGGACTATTTTAAAACAATATCCTTCGCAGCGCCTTTGCTGACGAAGCTGCGTGTTGTTGGCAAGTCCGTTTAAAGTCCTAGGGTGTCGGGTCTCCCCAACATTTCCTGCTGTGAAAGAGGTGACACAAACAAACGGGGGGAAATGTCTACAGACGGTGACAAAACTGTGCGTGACAAGCACACGCGGAAGCACATCTGAGTGAAGCAGTGAACGACCACAGCAGCCCGGGAGCCCCTCGTCCTGCTGCCCTGTGGACGGAAACCCATCCCCCAGAGGGGACCGCAGCCTGTCACAGCCTGCCCCGCTCTTCACACGGGCTCGTCACACGTGTCACTCGCACGTTCCGAGCTCTATATAAATGGAGGTCAGGTGTTGTCTGGCTTCTTTCAACGTCCTCAGCGGGGTCGAAGAGACTCGCTTCTCGCATTGGAAAAGCCGCTGAGCAGGACAGCACACGGACCCCTAAGGACACCGGCCTGGCTCCTCAAGCCCAACAGCCGTCTCCTGAAACTCGGATCCAGCGTGCGCAGCCGGCGACCGCGGCCACCTCTCGGCCGGGGAGCTCGCTTGGCGGGAGGGGCACTGTCTGCCGAGGGCAGGTGTCGGGACGGTTTTCAAGTGATTCAGTCTCTGGGGAACTCGGCGGAGATTCTTGAACGTGACATTTAGACGTCAGCGCTTCAGAAGCACAAACACTACGTTCCTTGATGCGTTAGCAGACAGACACTAAATAGAAAATTATGGAAACGGTTATCATCGGAGCACACCCAACGTGAAGAGGTCTGCTCTGGTGACAGCTCACTCACAGGGCTTCTCGGAAGACAACCCTGCCAGCGCGATCAGCGTGAGGTTCCGGGGAACGTCTCGGGGAACCTCTCGGAGCCCGTGCCTACCCACCCCCCCTCCCCAGATCCGTGAAGAGTGCCGAGACGCCCGCCACGCCACGCCTGCTCCCGCCAGCCGCGTGCTCTCCTGCGATCCTGCCGGCGACACCAGCAGGAAGTGGGCCTCGGACCTCCGAGCTCAGCTAACAGACCACCGGGTCCCCCCACACGGTATCTTAATACTGACGTCTTCCCAAAGAGCGTCCGCGCCTAAAGTCTGCGTCTGATTTCTTAGTGGTTCTATATCAAAAAGCGCAAAGGGTGAAAACACGGCAGTTCTTCAGAGGGCAACGTTTCCCTCGCCTCTAGTGGGGTGCGGGCCCCCCACCTGCACCTTGAAGGCTTCCATCCCGGGGTCGGCCCCCTCAACACACGGAGGCCCCGCACCGCTGTGCAGGTCACTCGGAGGCCCCCACTCGGTCGCTTCCCGCCACCCCAGCAAATGCGATGAGCAAAGCAGCTTTCTTGTGCCGCAGTTTTCTTAGGAAGGAAAAATCACACCCAAACAGAATTCCCCCGCCCGGAACACACCACGTTCTTGCTAACCACAAATTCTGCTAAAATCGGTTCTACATAGTAGTGCGTTAGCTGGTTCCTCTTTCTTCAAATGGACACATTTTACCTTGCAAATTGTGTGTGTGTGTGTGTGTGTGTGAGAGAGAGAGAGAGAGAGAGAGATTAAAAACTCATTACACAAACTTAAATAACATTCACAAAGCTACCACTGTGACCAGAGCAAAATGAGATGCTACCCTAAAAATCTTACGATAAAAACGCAACTCTATGCCAACACCTGAGCCCCTTCACCATAGCGGAGATCGTTCCGAATACTGGGGTGTGAATAAAAAGAAGCGTTTCCACCCGTGAGGAGCTGGCGCTGGAAACGGGTGTCGCGGAGGGAGGTGGACAGGAAGGTTTTTGCCTGAACGCAAACAGCACTTTGAGGTGTCATTTAATCACAGCCCAGTGCCTACATGTGAAGTGACAGCTCAGTGAATTGTGACATGTGTACAGGCAGAGAGCAGGCTGGGGGTGGTGACTGGGGCACGGAGGGCACGGAAATCGCCCAGGCGTGCAGACGGCGGGCGGGGAGGGGGGCAGCGCGGGGAGCGGATGGCGGGCAGAGGTCAGACCTGAGCCCGCACACAGCAGGAAGTGTCGGGAGGGTTCGCAGAGACAAATGGCTCGGGGCTTCCTGCCCGGATGGAATGAGCGGAATGCCACAGAGCGGGCGGCTGTTCCAGCAGCGAGGCGGGAGCTCCTTCTGAGGGCGCGGTGACGAGACCGCGGGACACGCAGCGGCAGCCCGCACGCAGCCCCGCGGGGCCTGACGCAGCCCCGACGCGTCCCAGCAGACAAGCAGGCACCCTTCCCCGTTCTTCTTCCTAACCTTTAGTGTTCAACGACACTTGACATTCAATTTCATGTTAGTTTCAGGCGTACAGCACAGGGATCAGATGTTTATGTAACTTACAAAGTGATCCCCCAATTAGTCCAGTTCCTACCGGACGCCACGAGTCATCCCAGTAATAGTGACTCCACCCCCGACAGCGTACTTCACACCGTGACTGTGTCGCATCTGCCGATCTGCACTTATTCCCGTCGCCTTGTCCACCAGCCCCCAGCCCCGTCCCCGCTGGCAACCATCGGCTCCTTCTCTGCATATGTGAGTTTGCTTCTGTCCTGCCTGTTTATTTGTGTTATTTAGATTCCACACATAAGTGAGATCATGGAGTATTTGCCTTTCTCTGATTTATTTCATTTAGCGTAAGTAACATCCTCTCGGTCCATCTGTGTGGTCACAAATGGCAAGACTGTATTCCTTTTTTAATGGCCGAGTAATATTCCCCTGCACTACCGCTAGTGTTGGCTGATCCACTGCTAGTATGTGTTTGCCTTTGTCAATGAGAATATTTTTCTTTGTGACATTTTCTTATTCATATGTTTTATTTATTTATTTTTTCTTCTTCTATAGAAGTCCCTCTACCATCTCTGTGACACTGGTTTGGTGGTGATGAACTCCTCCAGCGTCTTATCTGGGATCACTCTTTGCCATTATTTTAAGTCACAATCATTGAGCTTTTTATAACTTTAAAACAAGCCCTGAAATAACCCTCATCCTGCACAGGCAAGGAACAGAATGTTCTGGTCAATCATCTATTTTGATAGTTACAACTTCAATTTAAAATCCACAAAGAGTTTATGTCCAAACCACTAAAAGAAGTGCTACAAATCAGTAAGAAAAAAACAATCCCATATGAAAATGGGCAAAAGATATGAAAAGTCAGTTCAGAGAGATCAGCCAAGGGGAAAATACTAAACCTCCTTGATAATCAAGAATATGCAAATTAAAACAAAAATGAAACATTTTCTTAATTTTCCTAAGTCTGAAGGGAGTTCTAAAAATGATATCTCGTGCTGATGAGGTTATGGGGAAAGGATGCTTAACACGTTGCTACTGCAAGTATAAACTGGCCACGGTCACCAGGGAGGATACTGAGTCAGCATCCGTTAAGACGGAGTGCGCGAGCCCTACGACCCAGCAGCCCTGCTCCTAGAGCTCTACTAGTGGTCGCCTAACCTCTGACCTGTGCATCCGACAGGTGGCAAAGCAAAGGGTGATGAGGAGAGCCAAGGCAGGAAATTCAGGTTGCTGATCACCTGACCTCAACCCAGGGGAACGTTGTGGATGTCGCAGGTGGACCCCATGTAACCCCAGGGGTCCTTACGAGTGGAGCAAGTGGAAAAGACAGAAGAACCAGAGGGATGACAGCTCAGGGAGGAGGTGGCTCAGGGCTGCTGGAGAAAGCGCGCCCTCAGCCACGGAACGCCGGAGGCCGCTGGAGGTGGGCAAAGCCCAGGAGGCACGGGTGCCCCAGGGGCCTCCACTCAGGGTGCAGCCCTCGACACACCTGGACTTTAGCAGAGACGCCTGTTTTCAGCTGCTCGCCTCCGGAACTGTGAGGTGATAAATTTGAGCTGACTAAGCCACTAAAAGTGTGGCGATTCGCTACAGCCGCAGCAGAAGACTAATACGCCGCCCTAGGGAGCCACGGGTGGCATGCACGAGGAGGTGCACGTTTTCTGAGTACACAGAGGACAAAATATAAAAATGGAACTGAGAGGGTCCAACCCGAACCGATGACAGTGGTCTCCTCTGGTAAAGGGGGGTGACTGCAATGGGGTGAGAGTTTAACTTCACCTATAACGTTCTTTAAAGAAAGAAAGAAAGTGTGTTCATCCATGTATCGTACAGCTGACGGGCAAATTCCTAGGAAGGGAGTTACCATCCACAGTTTATGCCTCAAAGAACTAGAAATAAGGCTCAGTGCTGGAGGCCGCAGTGAACACAGCATTTTTTTTTTTTTCTGACACTTCCAAAGGTGCCACAAAGACCTAGATAGACCCCGCCGTCCCCACAGCTAATACTAACAGGGGGCGCTGGCTGTGCAGACGCAACACCAAAGGAGATGCCTCGTACATCCGTGCTTCCCTGAATCAGAGATCCGCCTCTGCTAAGGGGTGAGACAGACACACATCGTCCTTGGACAAATGCATTGTGACTCCAGGTTTCCCGGCTCGAGCCCACCCAACCTCGATCCCAACACACCCCGTAAGGTTGCCCACGTGGGGGTTCGAGATGGAATGAGATGGGATGAGGTGACGCGCTGTCCGCCGGTTCTGAACCCTGCTTGGAGCCTCTCCCAGCCATAGGCAGGCGCTCTGTAAGGTGAGCCGCGCTACTCCGTCTACACCACAAACACGCCCAACAAAACCACCGAGGCCGAAGGAAGGCCAACCGCCTGGGAAGTCCCCGGGGCGGTATCACAGAGCTCTTCCTCACTTAGATGACACCAAACGGCAGCCAGCAGGGGAGTCTTCCGTGACATGCCGAGGTAAAAGTCCCTTCACCTACACAGACCACATCCAGCGACTCTGAAATGCCTGACAGTCCAGGGGGAAGGGGCGTTCCCAGTCACAAACCCCCATGTCCGAGTGTGGCCCAGCCAAAGGCTCCGGTCTGGGGCCCAGGTATGGGTGGGGCAGAGTGGCCCACGCGGGGCTCAAACATATGACCTCATGAACACAACGTTCTAAGCAACAGCGACAGCCGTCACATGCTTCCCCTACACGGCACCAAGTGGAAGGAAAACAGCTAAAGGCCACTGCAGGGGACTGTCTAGACTCCCACTCTCCCAGGGTCCTTCTATCCCGCGGGCTAATCCAGCGCAGAGGTCCCCGACGCCAGCAGCTTCACCGCCACTCCAGCTTCCCTTTTCTCCGGAAAGAATAGACTAAGAGCCTTCCAGAACTCACTTCTCCTCAGAGACAGCTTGCCAGAACCCCCAGGCGGAGTCCCACAACTTTGTTCCCCCTTTCCAAGAAGAAACAGTACGCCTCACCACCATCCACCTATCCAGCAGGTAGAGGGCGAAGGGGATATTTAAATAGGGGCACCCCAGAAAAGCTAAGCATGCTTTCTGGCGTTTGTGCTCATCCATTAAGAAAAGCGCTCAGCGAGAAATATGGCCGGTTTACAGATGAGGACACACAGTCCTGGCGGCCAAAGGGCTTGGCGCGCCCGCGCAGGTCCAGCGGCTGAGCCCCAGGTGGCCGGACAGGGCGACACCGCGGGACGCGTGGGGCCGGCGGGCCCGCTGACCGGAGGGGTCCGGACAGTCCCGGGGAGACGCAGCCGAGCGCACGGGGCCACGCGCGCTCCGGGGAGTGGGAGGGGAGAAGGGACCCGGGTGGGGCGCCGGGCGTCCGGGGCAAGAGGTGAGCCGAGGGCCGCGGGGTCACGGGCGGCGCGGGCCCAGGTGGGCCGCCAGCGCGCCGGACCGCCCTACCTGCCGCCGCCAGTGGGTCCTCCTCCTCCGCTGCCTCCGCCTCAGCTGGCGCTGCGACTGCCGCCGCCGGCAGCCGGTCCATCGCACCGCCAGTCATGTGAGCGCGCGCCACGTGACTTCCTCCGCGCCCGCCCTCCGCGCCTCTGCGGGGCCCGGCTCGCCACGCCCCCGCTCCGCGCCCCGCCCCCTCAGGCCGCGCCCCGCCCCCTCAGCGCTTCGCCACTCCCCCTCAGGCCGCGCCACGCCCACCCCGCGGCTCGCCACGCCCCCTCAGGCCGCGCCACGCCCGCTCCGCGCCTCGCCACGCCCCTCCGCGCCGCGCCCGCTCCGCGCCACGCCCCCCTCAGGCCGCGCCCCGCCCGCTCCGCGCCACGCCCACTCCCCTCCCCGTCCTGCCCCCGCCACGCGGCCGCGGGGAGCACAGGGGTGAGCTCCCGCCGCCCTGCGTGCACCACAGCTCCCAGGCGGCTCTCTGCCCGCGCCGGTCGCCCACTGGTTCGCCCCCCACCCGTCCTCATGAATCACCCACCCAGTCATCATTCACTCGCTCACCCCATCGCCCGCTTCCTCGCCACTTCCTCGTTCGTCTACCCACGCACGCACGCCCCCGTCCCGCACTCGCTTCCCATTCACCAGCTCACTGCGTCATCGTCAGCGCATTTACTCACCCTCATTCATTCGTTTGCTTTCCACCCGCTCAGTCTCCTGGCTGCCGCCCGCAGGTCAGGCGGGCCGGTGCTGGTGCTGGCGGTACGAAGATGCACGGGTACCTTCCCGGAGATGGACCACGGGCGCGGGACCAGAGTGGAGGAAATGTCCTGGCTGTTCCCAAAAAAGGCTGCGGGGGAGCACCGCAGATGAGGGTCCCTGGCCCTGCGGGGTGAAGGGACCCTGGATTGGGTGGAGCCTGAGCCGAAGCTGTAAATGAGGAGGAAGGTACAGGTGGCAGCACCTGCATATGCAGCCGTCTTCCTGGAGTTAAGTGTTGGCGGGGAAGGCCGGCGGACAGTGGCAGAGGAGGAAGCTGGAGCTGCTGGTAGGGCCTTGTGAGGGGCCAGACCTCTCAATACCGATGCCAAGCGTCGCCAGGGGTTGTCCCAGCATTCAAGAGCCTGGCCCCCTGCCTGGGTGCTAGGAGGGCTCCATGAGTAGTTAGTGCCCCTGGCTGAGGCCACTGGATCCTGCCACCATGTTACAGGTCACCACACTGAGGACATCTATGTGGTCTGGCATCCCCCACTCATAAACCTAAGAAGTGCTGCCCCCTTCTGCAGATGGGCATAGAGCAGCTTTCCCAAGTCACACTGCAACACTGCGGGTCCTGTGACACACACACTCATCTCCTTTTGCTTCCTTCCACCACGCTGGGCTTCCTTTCAGCTGCTGTTACATCAAATGGCCTGCTCAGCACTTTCCCTGACTCAAGGTCTCCCTGCTTTCACACACACACAGCTAACTTCCTTATGTTATTTGCTACATATTTCTATTCCTCAGTAGGTTACAAGGTCTTTCTTAAATGTTTAAACGTTCTTTGCACTTTGGAAACTATAAAACATAAAAGTTTAAAATTAGACATCATTCAAGGAGAACGTATTAAATTGAGCATTTTATTCGAACACCTGTGACACGGGTCACACAGCCTTGATTTCAGTGGTTCTGGGTCTTGGCTGCACTCTCTAATCATCTAGAAATATACTCTGCCTGGAAGCCGCCCCAGTTCTCATTTAATCGGTCCGGGTGTGGCCTGGACTTGGATTTGTCAAATAATCGCCCTGGGTTGATTCAGATGTGCAGCCGGGTGGAAGGCCACTGCTCTAAGTGGGAAAGTTTGTTCTGTCTCCAAACATTTCCTGAGCATGCGCTAGGCACTGGATTTGTGTGGCAGCGGCTGAGAGGAAGGCGAGGGAGGCACACGGGGACAACCAGGTGAGGTCCCCGACCGCTGGGTTCCTGACAGTGCTGGGGCACGAACGCCGCAGGATCCTCACTCCACAGAGCGGAGTGAGCGACGGAGATGGAAACACGGGTGTTCTGGCAGGAAGGTGGACGAGCCGACGGTTCTGAATGTCTCCAGAAGGGGGTTCGGCCCTTACCAGCTGTGGGCTCCATCGCCCAGTATCTTAAACAGCGAGAGTACGTCGGCCCACTGCTTCTTAGTCACAGATCCTCAGCAAAGGAGCCCAATTCTAAGTTTGTTTCCCTCAGGGAACAGCAGAGAAAACGGAATTTCTGATTTTAAAGGCTTTTTGATTCATGGCAAGGATCCAACTGTTCATGTTTTTGAGTCCCATGCATTGCTTTCCGTTTAGGAAGATGAGAGCTGTCTGCGCAAACGGACAACTCTGAGCGCGACCGAGGCCAGCACTGGTGGCCTGGCTCCGCCCACCACGAGACTCAGAAGCGCGACGCTGCCATGTGCCCGGGAGGCAGGAAGCCGGGGCTGCCTGCTGGACAGTGCCACGCAGCAACCGCACTAGCCGGACTCTTACCAAGCACCTGCGCGGTGCTGAGCACTCTCAGGCACTTTCTGTCTGGAGCCCCATCTGCTCCCCAGAGGAGACCTACAAGACAGCGGTGCAGTCGTGTCCACTCTGCAGAAAACCAAAGCCAGAAGGGCTGATCGCTAAGGTCGCAGCCGCTCAACGGAAGAGCTGGACCCAAACCCGGACCACGGGACCCGAGGCCGCCAACGCCGCCCTGCGGCATCGCCCGGTAATGTGGGGCTGCCGGTCGCTCCTCCAGTCTCCCTCAGGAGATGCCGTCCCTGTAACCCCTTATCTTAGGAGGCTGGATAGGAAGCCGCCTGCAGCCCCCTCAGCCTCGCTGGGGGACGGGGAGGGACTCTCATCAGTCATATCAATCGCCCCAGACACTTAATGGCTACTGTGTGGCAGGCACTGTGCCAGGAACCTTCATTTGACCCTGTGAAGGTCAGGACATCAAAAGCCCCTCTGTGACACTATGAGCCACCTACCTTCTCAGGCACTGCCTCTCAAAGATTTATTCTAAAATTCCTGCCTGGAGTAAAGATTTGTTCACAACCCCAGGAGCCCCAAGAAGATCTAGAAGTCTTTAAAAGCTGGCTGCCCCCACCGGACTTTGGACACAAAACGCCACTTCCCTCAGCTCCGGCTCCTTGTGTGTGAAACGTACGTGTCAGCATTCCTTACCCCGAGAAGCTGCTCCTCAGAGGCCAAGGTTTTACTCAGACTTCCCATGGCCGTTTGAGCTGGTGCGGGACACTCCCCTCCTTCTCCAAGCACACAGAGTGCTCGCTAGAACTTCACCCCCCAAATACATAAAAATCCTAAACGTGTGTGCACCTATTACAGAACGTCAAGGTACAGGAAAGAAGTGACCGAGCTGAAAGGAGAAACGGACAAGTCCACCATCGGAATCGGAGATCCCAACGTCTCTCGGCAACCGACAGAGCAAGTGGACAGAAGAGCGGAGAGATAGATGTGAACCACGCCATCGACCCAGCCGACCTAGCGGACCGAGACCGAACACTCTGCCCAGCAGCAGCATCCGCGCCCCAAGTCAACGGGGACCATTCACCACGCAGACCACATCCTGGCCAGCAAACAGATCTCCACGCATGTACTGCCCGGAATTCTCCCATCAAGAAGACCCTTCCCTCATCAGCAGCTACTTGGTTACCTTGAAATATTAAGGATAAAATTAAAAAGGCAAGATTATGTTTTGCTTGTCTTTTAATTCTTTTCAGAATGAGACAACGGCTCAGTTTTTCATTCTTTTTGAGGCTCCAACTGTTGCAGTGGGGGGGGAGGAGGGCTCTTAAAGTTCTTCCACCCCCAACCATTTATTATAAAAGTTTTCAAACATACAGAGAAGTTGAAAGAACTGTACAGTGAACAGTTATAAACCTACCACCGAGACCCCACAGTTAACATTTTTCTCTGATGAACATCGCCAATACTACTTACCTTTATCAAGCCCTGGTTTCGGTTTAACCTGTACCCTTCCAGGCCTTTTCTCTATGTGTTTCACAGACTCACCTAGTGTATTAGTGTCCAGGGCTGTCACAGAGCACCACAGACTGGGTATCTCAGGCATCAGATATTTATGTCTCAGTGCGGAGGCTGCAAGTCCAAGCTCAGGGTTTTCCCTGACGCCCTTTCTCATACATGGGCTGGGGCTGCTGCCTGCTGCAGGCTTAATGGTGGCCTGGGGGTCAGCTCCCATTTCCCACATCTGGCAACTTGGTGCCGGGGAGCTCAGCAACCCCACACCCAGGTCCCTCCAGGGTGAGTGAGTGTCCCTAGGACACGGTGGCTAGTTTCTTTCAGAGCCAGTGATCCAAGAGGGAGGAAGCCCGGTGGAAGCTGATGATTGTCAGGCCCCAGGCCTGGAAGCACATGGCATCACTTCTCCACGTGCAATTCACGAGGAGTGACCACGTCCACTCACCACTCGGGGGGGCGGGGGTTTGGTCTCCCCTTTGAAAGGAGGAGTGCTGGGTGATCAACGGACCTATCAATGGAGGAGGCGGCACAGAATCAGAACATTAATCAAGCCATAATCAGAGACTGCAGTGTGCTGACCAGCTCTGCCATCGGGCCACCAGGACCCCTTTAGAACAAAGGAGGATTTCTACTGAAATTGCCAGCAACCCATTCCCCACACCAGTAAAAGGGAAACAGGAGCCCAGAGACGCTCCCTACGGCTAAAACCACGGGGGGCCTATGGATTAAAGGTGGGAACTGCCAGCAGGCCTCTCATGCTACACTTTCTACATTCTTGCAGCTTTTCACGTACATACTATTCCCCTTCCTCCCTGTATGTTCATATCAAAGGAAAAGGGATGACGAAGTCTTTTAACCTATAACTCACAGGAACTGTGATATATGAACGGAATCCCCCTAACACCGGGGTTCCTCTCAGTACCTTTACTGTCCCTATTGTCACTGTCTCTCTGCTTCTGAGCAGAGACCATACTCTGTGGAGTGATGCCCCTTTTCTATTAAACTTTACTTTTCAAACTTTGGCATGCGTGTTGAATTCTTTCCACACTCTCCACCAAAGGACCCTCTTCTCTCGGCGCAGGGTCCGGTCTTCCGCCTACTTGGAGACATTTGCCCAGTCACGCATCACTAGTACAAACGCACTTTTGTGATGTTGATTCGTGAATGCTGCTCCTTGTCACGCTGTAATTTTAAGATGGCAAGAATCAAAATTTTTAACTCACTCGCCACAGGCAGGCCTCAGAGACACTGCAGGTTCAGTTCCAGCCCACCGCCATAAAGCGAATACTGCAACAAAGGGAGTCACGCCAACGTTTTGGTTTCCCAGTGCATGTTCCCACGGTTCTGTGGTCTATTCAGTGATGAATTTCATCGTCTAAAAGAGCAACGTACATACCTTAATTTAAAAAGACTCTAGTGCTGAACAATGGGAATCTTCATCAGAGCCGGCTACCATCACCAAACCTTCAATTTGTAAACCTGCGAAGCGCAGCAGGCGCCCCCCAGTGGCACGCACGGATCACAGCATCAGCCGCCGTTCTCTGGCTTCTCAGGGTGGTGGATGGAGTTGCTGCTGGTCAATACATCTTTTGAAAGGTGCACTTTCAAAACACACACTTTTTTCTTTTATGAGCACAACAACAACCTTCGTGCATTAAAGGACGTGACACGTCCCCTGACTGGGAAACAGTAATGCATGGCAACTCTGTGTAGCACGTGCATGTCACAGAGGTCTCCCCTGAGACACACAGCTGTCAAACCTTCAGCTGTCTCCAAGCTTTTCTGTAAATGTTTCTCCGTCACTGATTTGGCACTTTCTAGAAGAAAGGGGCTGGCGGAGCCCAGTGATCTATGACAACTGCAGAGGAAACAAGAAACCAGCACGTTGAACCCCGGGAGAATCTGTTCGCGCTGATGAAAGCAGTCCACAGGCCACGCACACGAACCGGGTGGCTTCTCACGTTACACACGGGGAAACTGAGGCCGGGAAGTCCAGTGACCTGCCCAGAGGTACTGCTTAAGGTGAGACAGGGAGGGTTCAAACTCAATATTAAGCACCCCAAGAACCTGGTTCTTTTTGTTTTCCATTCAACTGAGGTAAAATATCCATTACATTAAATTTGCCACTTAGGCCGTTTTCAGTGTGCAATTCAGTGACACGAACACATGCACACCGTAGCGACCTCATCACCACCTATCTCACGAACTTTTCCATCTTCCCAAACTGAAACTGCCCCGTCAAACAACTCCCCCTCCTCCCAGCCCTCCCGCGGCAGCCACGGCCTTCTCTGGGGGGGATTAAGACACCCCCAAGAGCCTGGCGAGACCTAAGTACAAGATACGGATACACAATACCCTTCCCGAGCGGGGCACGCCGGCGGCGGAGTCCCCCGGGCGAATCTGACCACCGCCACCCGCCACCGGACTACCGGCCCTGTGGCCGCGCGGCAGGCCCCGCCCCAGCTCACGTGACCCGCGCTCGCTCCCGCGTCTGTGGGCGGAGGCTTCTGCAGGCGGAACCAAGGTGACCAGGAGGATGGGGCAGGGTGATATTGCCGCTGCCGCGCTGGGATCGGGCGTAGCTGATGAAAGTGACTCTCACTTATTTTTGTGTCGCCCCAGGAACTTGTCTTCTTAGCACTGTCGGCCACTTTGGCTCCCCAGACACCCCTTTTATGTTTTGGAATCGTCCATTCTTGTGCCCAGTCAGTAGACGAGTCCAAAAAACCGATGCGTCAAGGGGGAACTTGGTAACATGAGCGAAGTTGGTGAAAGGCTGAAATGTCACAACCACAGTAGTTTGTTAAACTAACAGTTTTTTCTAGTATAGATTTTGGAGTTAAGCTACGTTTTCATGCAGTTCCGAATACTTAGCGGACTTCTTGTACCCCCCTGCGGCGTCACAAATAGTTTAGTCCTTTACCGTAGCGCCCGACGGGAAAAGCAAGAAGGTGGCTGCCATATTGGGAAAAACCATCCTTTACCAAAAGAGGGTAGTTGTAGTTTTCAATGAGTTTGTGGAATGATGCAAGGAACGGTAGTGATTGGCGCCGAGCGCGTGCTAGTCACCGGAGCACTACTGCAACCAGTGGTGGGCACACTTCTGCCCTCTGAGCTCCTCCGGCCACGCCGCGAGGCGTCCGGGCGCCGGCGCACCCCCCGGAAACTCGTGGGACGCCCCGCAGCACGCACATGGCCCGGCGGTCGGCGCGGTGCGGCCTGGGAGAGTCGGAAGCGCGGCTAGGCCGGGCGAGGCGGCAGCAGCGGGCCCATGCAGGACGCGGAGAACGTGGCGGCGCCCGAGGCGGCCGAGGAGCGGGCCGAGCCCGGACAGCAGCAGCCGGACGCCGAGCCGCCGCCGGAGGAGGGGCCGCCGCGGTCCGCGGGGCCCGGCGTGCAGGAGGCGGCGGGCGGCGAGGACGCGGAGGCTGAGGCGGAGGCCGAGCTGAGGCCTGAAGTGACGGCCGAGCCCGTGGCCGACGGAGAGGAGGCGGCAGGCGCGACCCCAGCCCCGTCCCCGCCGCCGCCCGAGGAGCCCCCGGCCGCGAGCGAGGCCCCAGGGGAGCAGGACCGGGACGCGGCCGATGAGGCTCGATCCGACGGGGCTGGTGGGGAGCCGGGCGGCGCGGCTGAGGTCGGCGGCGAGGACGAGCCCTCCTTCAGCGACCCCGAGGACTTCGTGGACGATGTGAGCGAGGAAGGTGAGGCGGCAGGGCCCCGCTGCGGGCGGGGTCGCCGTGCGGCCCCGGAGTCAGCGGGGGTGGGGTCCCGATCCGCCACCTGCCGTCCGCACGTAGGGACGGTTTTCTGAGCGCCTGGACCTGCCCCGTTTCTCCATAAACGGGGGCAGCAGTGTGGTGACAGCCTGGAGGCGGCCGCCCCTACAGGTCGAGAGGTCGAGGCGGACGGCGTCGCGCAGGGGCCGAGTGTGCAGCGCTGTGGCACTGAGCGTCCAGCACAGCCCCACACTCCACGTGCCGCGCGGTCTCTGGTGGCCGGAGGGACCAGCCACGCTTGTCAGAGGTCCAATGCCGACCCTCGGAGCAGGCTGCGGCAGAGCAGGGCGCACTCAGCCCCCTCCTGTTTGGTCCCTTTGTAAGCCGGGGAGGCGGACCCCCGGCCTCTGTGAGCAGATGGGTTTGTGGGCTTAAGCATTGTTGGTTACAGCTTGCTTAGCCCCCCACCCCCCCCCCACTCCTTTATCTGCCGTGATTAGATTTACAGATATTATTTCTGTCTCCTGCCTGGGAGCCGGTCTTCCATAGTGATTTTGGATGATAGCCTGGTGTCGTGATGTTTACCTATGTTTTGGCTTTGGCCATTTGAACTCCACAGGCTTGAAGCACATCATGGAATTCTTCTAGGTCTGGACTTAGTTATAGTAAAACGGGGAAAGTAAAGAAAACACTGAAGTAGGTAGTGATACAAGAAAATAAGATGTTACCGTGTTGAAATAGTAAGAATTTTGGGGGATGCTTGCTCACACTGAGGTTGAGTCAGAATCATAAAGAAATTCAAGTGAATTGAACAAGTTTACAAAACCAACGTGGAGTTGTGAACTTTTAAACGTGATTTGGAAGGGTTTCCTGTTATTGTTATGATGTCTCATACTTTATGTCATGGGCTAGAAGACATTTTAGCAGGAAAGATTCCATGAGCTAGTGAAGAGTTGAAAATGAAATACGTCCCTAACCACCAGGCAGGTTTCTGGGGATTCATAGACAGACAGTTGCTGGGACCTCTTCTGCCCAGACCCCCGTTTTTACCACATCTGTGCCGTTACGTTTGTTTTGAATCTAAGGTTTGATTTCAAAGTCTGTTCTGGGCTCTTCAGTAGTTACTCTGCACTTGGCTTTTTTTAAAGCATTGTTTGAGCACACCTAATTCTCACAAGTTTTAATGTTAATTATTTCCCAAATTAGGGTGTGTGACAGGATGCTCACGTGAACCCAAGGCCAGCCAGGGTAGGTGACAGCAGAGCAGGCCTTTGGAGCCCGTGTGGTTCTTACGTTTTGCCAGAGTAACCTGTGAGGTCCCTGGTCCTAAGGAGCTAACACCGAGCAGGCCTTCAGTTTTCTTGGGGCCACTTGGTGGCGGTCAGCGGCTCAAGTCTGTTCTGTGTTTCCTGAGAACATCCTGTAGGGAGCAGAGAGTGAAGGTACGTTTCTTGTGAAAGTGGGCTGTGTCTTGAAGAACCCCTCACTGGCATCGGTGAGAATCACTTCTTTTTGTTTCTCCTGGAGCCAGATTTGGAATCCGTGAGCTGAGAGTGATCAGACGTGTAGGCTGGTGATGGCGAAGGGAATGTGTTTCTTCATGTGTGATTACTATATTCATTCCCTTACTGTGTGTAGGCAGGTTCTTATCCCTATAAAAAACTTTAATATTGTGGGAAGGAGTCTACAGTTTGTGTAAAAGCTGAACTTCTTTATTGTAAACCCTATAAATTCAGATCAGGCTTAACAGGCCGCTTAATTGTGTAGTGAATGAGCTTGAGAAGTACCAAGGATGCATCTCTCTAGGGATGATGTCACCCTTGCTGTGACTCTAACCTGCCTCCCTTTTTTCTCTCTGCTTGTTCTCAGTTTTAGCGTCTTGGAAACTTAAGTGGCAGTTCTATTTTTAAGGTAACATTTTCAGATCATTCTTTAAGGGTTGAAATAAATGAAAAATCGTTTATCACGATTTCAGGAGCATGCTTCCTGAAATTATAGGATTTTTTTTGAAAGACCTTCTCAACTTCTTCGTATGGAATATATCAAACATACAAGCAAAGAACGTTGGTCTTAACTTTTGAGAATGAAATGCAGCAAAGAATATTCTGTGTGCTATTTAGCATTTGACATTCTTGACAGGTGGGTTCGGGAACACCTAGACGTGTGAGTAACAAGCCAGTGCTCTCCAGCCGTGGTTTAGGACCCACGCCCGCAGGCTGGATGACAGCTGGTGCAGTCCCGTGGGTGCTGTGACGGCCGCTCTGGGAGGTGTCTGTCCTCGCTCCTAACCAGCGCACCGTGTGATTTCTTGGCTCCTCTAGTCCACTTTGCACCTCTCTTGCCGTCTCTTTCTCTAATTCTGGGCAACCGTTTATGGAAATGAAGCAAAGCTAAGAAGCTTGAGTAAGACTGGGTTCTGCGATTCTAACTTTACAAACACACTTGTTTCTGAGTGTGTTTATGAGAGTAACAGTTACCACGTGTCGCTTGCTGTGTTCCAAGCACTGTCCTACGGGTTGACAGATTTAACGTCTACGTGGCTGACGTGTCCCCCAACAGCCCATCGGATACTTCATCCAATCAGAGATGCCGCCGGTTGCCAGAGGTTTCGGCGCCTGCTCTCTTGGGCTTGTATGTTCTCCAGCCCTTGTGGAAATGCCGATCCCAGACTCACGCAGTCTCCCCACATGAATACTGGGGAGCGAGTAGTTCTGTTGGAAAGTGATCGGGAGGGAAGTGCTTGGTGGCGGGTTTGCAGCGAGGTGGGTCGGGGAAGGCTTCCCTCAGGCAGTCTGTGGCCCACGCTGGGCTTTTTTGACTCCTGGTAAAAGGCCTTCCTCTTGGTGTGCATTCAGCAGTATTAAAAGTCGTTTTCAAAATTCATTTAAAAATCTTCCATTGTTGCCAGAAATGAGTTGACCTATCTTCACTGTCAAAGGGAGTGTGAAGAATTAAAGTCTTCTTGATTCTTTCAAGTTTCATATTTGAAGCCAGCCGGGGCCATGACTTCCTTTGTTCATAGCAAAAGCATTTGGAGTACTCATTTTTTTGCTTCATGGAAATTTGTTTAATGTGCTAAGCTAATGCATTAATGTCACGCATTAATGTCACGCTTGGTCATCTGATAAATCTGTCTCGCTCACACAGAATTGTTGGGAGACGTTCTCAAAGATCGGCCGCAGGAAGCAGACGGCATCGACTCGGTGATCGTGGTCGACAACGTTCCTCAGGTGGGACCTGACCGTCTGGAGAAACTCAAAAACGTCATCCATAAGATCTTCTCTAAGTTTGGGAAAATCACAAATGACTATTATCCCGAGGAGGATGGAAAGACAAAGGGGTGAGTTGCGTTCTCCATCATAAGCGTTACTTGTATTTTTCTTGGTATCAGACACCCCTCGATGGTCAGACACCCCATGTGTTGCCGGAGTCCCCTGTGGCTGCAGCACGTGCCTCAGCGGAAGCTCCGCAGAGCGGCGCTTTGGTCCTGGGGCAGTGACCCGGGGAAGGACACGGAGTGTGGTTCTCAGATCAGGGTATTGTAAGCGGGGCGCCAAAACCTTCCGACACCAGAGCTTGATATTGAAATCCGCCGTCGGAACAGCAACTGATGCGAGGTACACGTTGGTCAAGGGACCAGTAGATCTGGAAGCAGCAGAATTTCAGGAGAACTCTGCGTGTGGTGTTTTATTGATTCGAAGATGTGCTTCCCCCTGACGCACATTCTAACGTCTCCGAAATGAGGGTACTGACACTGTAGGTGACAATACTGTGTCATTGCTTAATTAGCGACATTTTTCTAGTGTTATCTGAAACAGTGCAGCTTTTAAGAGTGGGAGCATAAGGTATGTCCTACAGTTTGCTTTTAAAATTCAGCTTTTTATGTCTCCTGCGTTGACCAATGTAATGCTGCCTTCCTCACCTGAAATGCATTGGTATTGCAACACGACAGCTCATCTGTTCCCTGCCCATTGAAATTTTGTGTTTCTCAGTGACAGTCTTCACGCACCCCCTCTAGAGCAGGTGTGAGAACTTCCTTGCTTACCTGGGGGTGGAACCGCGGAGGGTCATGAAGGCACCGTCACCCTGGGCAGTGTGAACTCGCGACCCAGGCGGTTGCCAGTCGGCCCAGCAGCACTGGCCTGTGCTGCCTGTCGCACGGCCGTGCCAGGCTGGCTGCACTGCGGTTTCCACGCGACTGCCGGCCTTTGAGAGCGCAGCAGAATCTTTTTAGGACACGAACGAGAAGGTGATAAAGTTGGTTTTAATTCAGATTTTGGAAACTGCTTGGAATAGTTTTAATTTATTAAAAAAGTGATCAAATACAGATAATGCTCCTGACATATTCTATTTTGGAACTAGGTGGAATGGTTACCTCGTTTTGTGGTTTTTGCTATAATGAAACAACCCTTTGAGAGTCTCTGTAACTTTACCTGTAAGACACGTTACACAGTGTCCGTTAACAGCCTCGTGGAGGAAATGGATACACAGTACCCTTCACAGTTTAAGAGTGTACTGTTGCACAAATTTTGACATATATACGTCCTTGAAACCCTTACCGCAGTCAAGATGTGGACATTTTGATTAATGAGCTTTTCTGTAATTTACAATTACGGAGTAAGAGGTTGGACCTTCTGTCATGATTCTGTTCACGTTGAGGGAGCGACTGTCAGCGGTTTCACTGCCTCGGACGTGGCAAGAGCTCGGGTCCCAGCATGCGGTGGCTGTGGCCCGCGTGGAGGGGCTGCTGCGTGCCGAGCGTGACCTGCCTGATCCCGGCGCCCCTCTCGCCCCAGGTACATCTTCCTAGAGTACGCGTCTCCCGCCCACGCCTTGGACGCTGTGAAGAATGCCGACGGCTACAAGCTCGACAAGCAGCACACGTTCCGAGTCAATCTCTTCACCGACTTTGACAAGTGAGTTCAGACTCAGGCCCCGAGAACCTGGAATTCTCCTTGCTGACGGCCCAGGTTTCTGTGGCCCCGAGGCGGTCCCTCCTCCGGTCAGCCTGCTGTGGGGCCGGCTGCCCCGGCCCCTCACACTCTGGCCAGTAGCGCCCCCCTCACCACCAGCGCCCCCTCACCTGTTGTTGCCAATCAGAACACGGCCTCTTTCCCTGCTGTGGGGGCGGGCGGGCGGGCGGGGTGCACTACGGCAGGCTCTCGGAGGTGAGATGCATTCGGCACCTACCTCCTGTCCACGGCACTCAGCCAGTGCTGCGTGCAGACCGAGCACGCTGCCCGTGGCTGCGACGCCCCCATAGGGACCCCTCGCCCTGTCCCAATCGTTAGTGGAGGATCCGAAACGGCGGTCTCTCTTCCAGGTACATGACAATCAGTGACGAATGGGATATCCCGGAGAAACAGCCTTTCAAAGACTTGGTACGTTTCACACAGCCTGTTGCCTCCTGGCTTGAGGGGGCGTCCTTGGGAGTTAAGAGACGCTGAGAATTTGTCACACCTCTGAGAGCAGCGATTAGATGAGGGTCCTCGGTCAAAGTTAACGACGTGCACCCGGTCCTTTGCTGTGGTTCTTGCGCAGGGGAATCTGCGTTACTGGCTGGAGGAGGCGGAGTGCCGGGATCAGTACAGTGTGATCTTTGAGAGCGGAGACCGCACGTCCATCTTCTGGAACGACGTGAAGGATCCCGTCTCGATCGAGGAGAGAGCGGTGGGTATCTTCTGCCAGGTAGGGACGTGCTCTGTGTTCTCTGCGGGGTTAGGGCACGAGGGCAGGTGACCTGTCATGTTCGCTGAGAGTCCATCTCTGAGAACAGCTTCTGTGGGCCTTGCGGCTCCGAAGCCGGTCCAGGGAATGAACAGGCTTCTCGTGGTTTCCGTTGAGGGTCTGAGGAGCTCGTCCCTTCTGGAAGGGAGGGGTCTGCGGGCTTGGCCGCAGCTCGTGCTCACGTGGCGCTGGCTTTGCCCGCAGCGGTGGACGGAGACGTACGTGCGGTGGTCGCCTAAGGGCACCTACTTGGCGACCTTCCATCAGCGAGGCATCGCGCTCTGGGGGGGAGAGAAGTTCAAACAGATCCAGAGGTTCAGCCACCAGGGGGTGCAGCTCATTGACTTCTCGCCCTGTGAGAGGTAAGCCCTCAGACTCGGGGACTCGCCGCGCTCGCCCCGCGCCAGCATCCGCAGGTGACCGCGACCGATGCCTTTCGATTCTACGGTGGCGTCACGTTCAGAGGACTCAGAGGAGGACAGCGGCCTCCAGGAGCCCTTCTGCGGTCACCAGTTCACCTTTGGTTGCATTTGCTGTGCTGTTTTCTCTCTCGATATACGGACACATTTTTTGTGAGCCAGTTGGGAGCACGTTGAAATGTGTCCCTTGACCCCAATTGTGCATCTCCTAAGAAAAGGAAATTCTCCCACACAACCTGCGTGCAGCTGCAAACTTCAGGAAGTTTAATTTAGTGTTCCAAGTTTTCACTTGATCTAATAATGTCCTTTGTAAAAATTGTTTTTCTCCAGTTCAGGATCTAGTCCAAGGTCGTTTTTGGCAGAGGACATTCTTAGGGATGACCTTCTCGTGTGCGGTGGTCCGTGCAGCCCCGCTCTGTGTGGGGTGGGACATTGCCCCTGAAGGCGCTCGGCCCCCGGCCCGGGGCGCCCTCCCACCTGCTCTCGGAGCCCCTGCTCAGGGCCCGTCTACAGCTTCCCTGTGTTGCTCACGCGGTCAGTGTGTCCCCACATGTGCCTCTGTGGATGCCGCCGGTACTTCAGTTCAGCATCTCAGTATGCGGCCCGTGCTCATCGTGGGGCTCCGTGTCACAGGGCTGCTGACAGGTGGCCCTGCTGCCCCTGCCTGTGCTTGTGAAGTGTTCAGTGTAGAAGCTCCCGGACGCATGGAAAACCAGCTGTAGTGACCTTCCTGTGCTAGTGACTTCGATCTGACGGTTTCTTCCTTTGCCGTAATTGCTTCTCAAACGGTTTGAGTAGTTTGGAGTAGGTGGACGATGTCTCTGCACGCGCGTGCGTCTCTGCGGAGTAAAGATGTCACGTACCACAGTTTATCACGCGTAGCGACACCTGGTAGCTGTTCCTAGTATCTGACACTGAACGGTGCTCAGCTTTTCCCTGTGTCCCCAGATAGCTCTTAGTGCCCGCTGTGTCCACGGAGACGTGACCTTGGGAGGAGACTGGAACGCGTGTCCCCTCTGTTACAGGTACCTGGTGACTTTCAGCCCCCTGATGGACACTCAGGACGACCCTCAGGCCATCATCATCTGGGACATCCTGACCGGGCAGAAGAAGAGAGGCTTTCACTGTGAGAGCTCGGCCCACTGGCCTATTTTCAAGTAAGTGGCCGGCCCGTGGTGGCCGCACTGGCTCTGCCTTCTCGTGGGCACAGCCTGGCACTTCTCTGTAGACCCGTGGCGGCCACGCTGGCATCTGTGCCGTCTCGTGGGCAGCCTGGCACCTCTCCTTTCCTCTTAGGTGGAGCCACGATGGTAAATTCTTTGCCAGAATGACGCTCGACACCCTCAGCATCTACGAAACCCCTGTGAGTGAGCCGGTTCTCTGACACGAGCTGCTGCTGGCCGCGGGCCCGGGCGGTGCTCGCGCGGGCCTGGGTCTGGTTGGCATCTGCCAGCTGCTGCTGCGTGCAGGGACGAGGGTGGGGACGAGGGTGGGGGGCGTGGTTTGGAAACGCTCCGGTCCCCGTCGTGAGACACAGCGTGGCTTGACTCGTCGTAACCCTCTTTTCCCGCAGTCTATGGGCCTGTTGGACAAGAGGAGCTTGAAGATCTCTGGCATAAAGTGAGTGAGCGCCCCCGGGCGGCCCTGTCTGCCACCGCCAGCGTGGCTCCCCTGGCCGGCCGGAGCGCGGCCGCCCTGCTGTGCCTGTTCCGCGGGGCTGCGTGTCCCTGGGAGCCGGAGCCCTGGGTTTCACTTTTACGTTCTTGGACAAAATTAAGGTTTATGATTAAAGTTAAACCAGGGATTGGCTCTCAGTAGACGCGGAGGTGACAGTACCGCTCACGGCTGTGAACTCATGTTCGTTGCTGCACCTCTTCTCTGGGTCAGCTCCCGGCACCCGGCAACGCGCTGTCCTCCCGAACCCTAACGCTTGTCGATGTGGAGCTTTCCCCACTAGCAGGACGCCGGTTAAGGGCCGGGGTGGGGCGGGTGCTTGGGTTTGAATCCCGATGACTCAGCTGGGTGGTAGAGGGTGGCGTTCTTAGCGTGTCCGTCCTCCAGGAGGGGCGCGCTGAACAGTGCCCAGCATTGTCGGGCGTGAAGGGAGCTGCCTGTGACGTCCCTAGAACAGCACCTCAAGTCCCCAGCCGGGCGGTGGCCGCGTGCCTGTGGCGGACGCACCCGTGCAGCACGGAGCCGTTCGCAGCCTTCCCCGTAGCCACTCCGCTGCTAACGCCGTGCTTTCTCTGTTCTGCAGAGACTTTTCGTGGTCTCCAGGTGGGAACATAATAGCCTTCTGGGTGCCTGAGGACAAAGATATCCCGGCCAGGGTCACCCTGATGCAGCTTCCCACCAGACAGGAGATCAGAGTTAGGAATCTATTTAACGTCGTGGACTGCAAACTGCATTGGCAAAAAAATGGCGACTACTTGTGTGTTAAAGTAGATAGGACTCCGAAAGGTACCCAGGTGAGTGGACGCCCGTGAGCACGATGTCCTCTCTGCAGGCTGCAGACCAGCCTGTGGTCTGTTTGGAGGGTGTTAATAGGTTTTGGGTTGAATTTGTAGATTATTTTCAGACCCACGTGCTATCAAAAGGAGTTAGGTGGCCCGGCCTAGCCAGAGCGCTTGTTACAGCCCAGCGGACGGGTGTGGCCTTTTCTGGACAGGGAGTGGGCAGTACGGTCGTGTGGTTGGGAGGTAACGGGGGTGCAGTTGACCCTTGAACAGTACGGGTTTGGACTGCATGGACCACTTCTGTGGATTTTTTCAGTAAATGTACAGCTGGCCCTCTGTGTCTCCCGGTCTCACACCTGCCCACTCGACCGAGCAGCAGCGTTGGGCACCTGCAGAGGGGTCCACGCGTGCGTGTGAGGGACTCGGGCGTGGGGATTTGAGGGGGCAGGACGGGGCCGGGCCTGCAGCCAGCCCCTGTGGATGCTGAGGGATGACGCAGTTCTGTCGCGGGGGAGTCACAAGTTACGTGTGGATCCTTGCGTGGGGGGTTTGCACCCCGCCCTCCACGTCGGTCAGGGGTCAACTTTATAGTGAAAGCTTTTCAGGCAGCCACCTCCTTGCTGTGGAGTAGACTGAATGTGTCACTTTCTTTTTAGCTGAACACAAAGAGTAGCACGTTGGACACAGATCTGCGCCCAGATTTTTTTGTTTGCATCATTTAATATTTATCCAGAAAGTCGCCCGATTTTCCCTTGTAGTGGAAGTTTTTCTCTTTCATCTAAAAACTTTTTGTTGAGATACGATTTACACACCATACTGCTCACTCTTACACAGTCACCGCTGTCTTAATCCCAGAACACACTTGCACTACCCCAGAAGGAAGCCCCACAACACGAGCAGACACCCCTACTTCCATACCTCCCCACCCCACTAGCTCCTGACACCCGCCGATCCCCTTCCTGCTCTCTGTCTGGATCCCCGTTCTGGACGTTTCGTGTGGACAGCTCGTGCTGCGCGTGTGGCCGGGTGTCTGGCTTCCCTCTGAGCACATCTTGAAGCTCACCCAGCTGGTGGCGTGTGTCAGTACCTCTCTGCTCTTTAGCACTGTGTGGCTGGGCCAGACCGTGTTGGCCCAGTCATCCCTGGGTAGATGCGTGGCTGTCTCCACCTTGTGGCTATTCCGGGTGGTGACACACCCTGTCTGTCACACGAGCGTGAGTCATGAAGGGAAGCTGCTGGGTAGCCAGCGTCCAGCAGCACCGAATCTGTCTCTGGTGCTGGGCCTGCGGGGACTGCGGAGGCTGTGCAGGCTGTGTGCGGACCCTCGCACCGTCGTGTGTGCCCGGGACCGCAGGGCAGCTCTGTGAGGTGGGGCCTGGGCTGAGTGCGCCTCCCGTGCGCTCCCCTTAGCGAGTCCCTGCTTCACCGTGAGGGCTGAGATTTCAGTCGCTTCGGGCATTTGTGTCCCTCTCAGATGTATAATCTCCCATTAAATCCTCAAGTCGTCCTGTAAGTTGTCCTCATCCTGTGTTTCCACGATAGTCACCCTTTTTTTTTTCTTTTATCAACAGGGTGTGGTCACAAATTTTGAAATTTTCCGGATGAGGGAAAAGCAGGTCCCTGTGGACGTGGTGGAAATGAAAGGCGAGTCTCACTGCACTTGTTTCGTAGCCGGATGGCCCGGCCCTTCTGTGCTGTTTCACGTGGCCCTTCAAACCGGGCTGTGGGGTCCCTGGCCGGACGAGACTGCCGGACTCGGAGCTCCAAGTCGGGCACGGCCGTGTGCGTCCGAGTTACAGGGCATGAGTTCATGAGCTTAGGGGTTTGTCCTTTCCGGGTTCAGCCTCTTCTCAGTTGCCCGGGGAAGCTGCCCACGCCCCGTACGCTGACCTCTTGGGGAGCGGGGGAGCACTGGGGTTCCAGCCGTTTGCGTGCAGGACAGAGCGGGGGCGGGTCTGCACGCGGGCTCAGCCCCAGGTTCTGTCTGGACCTGCACAATCTCTGTCAGCCTTTTTGAACTCGTGACGACTTTCTGTCTTCAGGTGGGAGAGAGCTGGTGGCTTTTTTATCTCGGTTTTGTTTTCCGTTTTGCTGGAGAGGGAAGGAGGAGAAAGGGAAGGAGAAAGGACAGGCAGGAAACGGCACTGATCGGGAGTGTGCCCGTCAGTGACCGAAGGGGTCCCCCCCACCCCGTTCTCGCTGACAGAAACCATCATAGCCTTCGCCTGGGAGCCCAACGGCAGCAAGTTCGCCGTGCTGCACGGGGAGGCGCCCCGCATCTCGGTCTCCTTCTACCACGTGAAGAGCAACGGGAAGATCGAGCTCATCAGTAAGTGGCCTTGCCTGTCGTGCGGGGTCGGGGAGTGTCGCTGCCCCAGGGAGCAGGCTCGGACCCGCAGCCAGGCGGGTCCTCTGGGTCGCCGTGGTGCCCGCGAGGGTGCTGGCGGGGGCGCGTCAGCCTCTCACGCCGCCCTCGCTTCGCGTGGGCGAAGCCGCTGTCTCTGCGGGGGGGCCACACGCCGGGGCTCCTCAGCCTGGTGCCCTGGTCCCCACCGCGCTCTGCCGCCGGCCGTGCTGTCCTTCCCTGGCAGCATCGGGCGGATTCATGGCTGCTGGCTTGTCCTCACCCAGACGGGCTCTCACCCTGGTGTCCGTGGTGCTGAGCACACAGTAGGTCCTCCGTCAACACTGGTTTTGAAGTGTCGCTTGTTGCTTTATAGCGTTTTGGTCCAGTGAGTGAGGTAGTGGGGACCCCTGGCCCCGCTGGAGAGGGGCGGGTTGCGCTCGGGCCACACTTCGCACGTGCTCGTGGGGATGCCACGTCGGGCGTCCTCAGCGTGAGGACAGGTTCGTTCGCGTGCCCTGGGGACAGCTCCTCCTGCGACAGTTCTGTAAAGAGTCTGGTTGTCGCTTCCTGAAGCCTGGCAGCGTCTGGGGGGGATCAGCCTCACGAAGCTGATTGCGTCACAGCTCTCGGACACGAGAGGGGACGAGGGCTCCTGCTGGCGGCGAGGACGTCTGTCCTTGCAGACAGGCCCAGCGCGGGCGCGTGCAGGCGCCTCTGCCCTGCGAGCCCCTGCGTGGTGCGCCTGGGCGCCAGCGTTGGGAGACCTCGCGCTCCTTCGTGGAGGGCGCCTGCTCCAGTGCTCGTCTGTCTTTCCTTGGGTTCCGTCTGCCAGTCCTGCCCCGTCACCCGGGTCAGGCTGGACTGTCTCCCATCCCCTCCCCGCTCTCCCATCTGACTGCTCTGGGTCAGCTGCAGGCTGAGGTGGGGCCCGGGCGGCTGGCGGTCTGCCCTGGTGGAGAGGCCCCGGGTGGAGGCTGGGCTGGAACTCGCCGCGCTGAGGGTCCTGCCAGGTCCGGGCAGGAAGTGGGCAGCTGGGCACTTGGACGGGTGCTGGATCTAAGCACCTCCTTGAGCACGCAGCGTGAAGTGACGTGCGAGGACAGGAAGACGGGGCTTTAGGCTCTTTGGGGCGCGCGTCCTCCTGAGATTGGGTGGGGACCAATCCCTCGCCCTCCTGGGGTCCCCGTGGCAGTGTCCGCTGTCAGCAGAGCTCGTCCGTCCAGTGCTCTGCTGAACGTGGAGTACCGTTACAAACAGCGTCGTGGTGCAGAGTGCTCCCTGCCCGTCGTTCTCGAGTCGCTCGTAACCGAGGGCTCCGAGCGCCGGGTTCCTGGTTGTCTCCGCAGGTGTGTGCACAGTTGTGGCCTAAGGCCCCTCTGGCGGCTCAGCCACGGCGCGGAGTGGACCCCCCACCGGCCCCTCGGTCTCAGCACGCTGGCCCCGGAGCCTTTACGCCGACTCTGAAGACTTTCTGTCTCCTTTCAGAAATGTTTGACAAGCAGCAGGCCAATACCATCTTCTGGAGCCCCCAGGGACAGTTCGTCGTGCTGGCGGGTCTGAGGAGGTAGGTGTTTGCCGTCCGCTCGGGCCAGTGCGGAGACCCCGGCTCGAGGGCCGAGTCCCCCACGCTTCTCAGTGGTCGCCCCGGACCCTGAGTGTCCTGGCAGTGTCTCGGGCGTGCTCCCTGGGCCCGGGCCCGGCAGGCTGCAGCGGCCACTCGCAGGTTCCTTGGCTGCGTGCTGTGCGCCCCGCAAGGCTTGTCTGCGTGCTGAGCCCTTCCTCGGGCTGCAAGGTCCTCCCCGCAGCCCCGTCACCCTGGTGGAAGGTCCCTGTCTTCTCGTGGGAGGAGCACTTAGTGGCTGTGAGCCTCCTGTCCCCACCGCTGTCGTCGGCGCGATGAGAACCAAACCCTGGTCCGTCCTGCTCGCTGCTCAGTCACTATGGCAGCAGAGCGAGCGCGTGGGGTCGCGAGGGTCCCGCAGCTGCCGACGCCC
Organism: Macroglossus sobrinus; assembly: GCA_004027375.1. NCBI lineage: Eukaryota > Metazoa > Chordata > Mammalia > Chiroptera > Pteropodidae > Macroglossus > Macroglossus sobrinus. The sequence continues at coordinate 10,428 of PVKZ01005849.1, read as the reverse complement.
GCCAGGCGCTGTTCCCTGCTTTGCGCAGACGTTGCTGTGTGTCCTGAGGCCCGGCCTCAGGTGGACGTCCCTGTGAGGATCACGCCGCAGACGCACGCCGAGGCGCTTCTCTGTCCCCAGTCCCTTCCGTTGCTTCCGCCCTCCCGGGGTGGCGGGCGGGGGCGCCGGGAGGACAGCACGGGGCCGCACCCCTGGCGAGGACTGACCTGGGTCCGTCTCCCCAGCATGAACGGCGCCCTGGCGTTTGTGGACACCTCAGACTGCACAGTCATGAACATCGCAGAGCACTACATGGCCTCCGACGTGGAGTGGGACCCGACGGGGCGCTACGTGGTCACCTCTGTGTCCTGGTGGAGCCATAAGGTGTGGGGACCCGGGCGTGGGGCGACTCCTGCCCTGGGAGAGCGCCGTGCGTGCTGCACGGTGATGGCGCGCGGGGTTTGCTGTCCTGCTTGTCCGGCGTGAGCTCGGGGGGGCAGGGTCTCGGTTTCGTCACCAGCGTCTCCCAAACAGCGCCGTGGCGTGGGGCCCGTCGTTGCCCCGCAGACATCTGTGGAAGAGAATGGCGGGCTTTGCTGCTTCTGTAGCCCGTACAGTCTGTGGGGTCCCCGTGCGTCCGGTGTGACTCAGTGGAATGAGCGGTGCCCTTTGGCCTCTGCCCTCTGCCAGGTGGACAACGCTTACTGGCTGTGGACCTTCCAAGGGCGCCTCCTGCAGAAGAACAACAAAGACCGCTTCTGCCAGCTGCTGTGGAGACCTCGGCCCCCGACTCTCCTGAGCCAGGATCAGATAAAGGTCTGGCATCCCCATCGGGTTCAGGGGACGTGGGACCGAGAGAAAAAGCTTTTGTTGTTACTGTTAGGACGGTAACGAGTGGGGAGTAGAAACGCGACACTCAGGGGGACCCTTGGAAGAGGTGCGGGACACTGAGAGACAGACAGTTGGAAAGAGCAGTTTAGAGACGGCCATCTGGGTTTCGGCTTTCCCGTGCCGTTGGCGGAGGTTCGCACGGACGGGGTGGGCTGTGCGGAGCGGCGTAGGTGGCGTCGGGCTGAACGGAGCGTGGGGGTCCCAGAAGGGCGACTGCAGCGCACGTTACGCCTAGTGTGCCTGGGGGCCGGGTCCTGGGAGTCACTGAGGACGTCGCTTCACGTTAGCGACTTAGAAGACTGTGTGTTTGGTTTTTGCTTTGAACATTTAAACCCTGACTGACTTGTCTTTGTTCCAGCAAATTAAAAAAGATCTGAAGAAATACTCCAAGATCTTTGAGCAGAAGGATCGTCTGAGCCAGTCCAAAGCCTCCAAGGTCAGCCTCGTTCCTCGAGCTGAGGGGGATGGCCTCCGTCCCTTCATGGCAGGGGAGGGCCAGGGAGGCGGTGTCCACTGGGGAGAGTGGCTTCTCCCTCGAAGACGCTCACGGTGCTCCTGCACGTGCGCAGACCGGTGGGGGCAGCTTTGCTGCTGGGTCCCTGGACCCCCCGGCTAGCTTCAGACACACCCGCCATCCCTGTCCTGAGCCTCCCTGTAAATCGCCCGGCGCCATCTGCTGAGGTGGGCTCCTGCTGACACGTTTCCACGTTGGCCGTGCAAAGCCGTGATGGTGCGGTGTCAGCTCTGACCCCCACCCCGCCACGTGCAGGAGCTGGTGGAGAGACGACGAACCATGATGGAAGATTTCCGGAAGTACCGGAAAATGGCCCAGGAACTCTACATGGAGCAGAAAAACGAGCGTCTGGAGCTGCGAGGAGGTAGCTATGAGGAGATAGGTTCCTTAAGGCACCTGTTTGTGCAACTCTGTCTCCCGCGTCTGCCCGATCACACCTGACTTCTCAGTCGGCGACAAGCGTTGTGAGACGGCTCTCACAGGGTCGGCCACGCTCCCCACTGCCCGCACTCAGGGCCGGTCCTTGCCAAGGTCCACGTGTGTCCATGCTGGCCTCTGGGCGCGTGTCCGCGCTGGCCTCTGGACGCATGTGGCGCGTGTGTGGTCCGAGTTGAGCCCAGTGGTGGCAGCACAGCTCCTGCCACGTGCACGCCCACCTTGGCCTCTCCCTGTCCTCTTAGGTGTGGACACCGATGAGCTGGACAGCAATGTGGACGACTGGGAGGAAGAGACCATCGAGTTTTTTGTCACTGAGGACATCATTCTTCTTGGGAGTCAGGAGTGACCTGGGACTGCCGGGGTAAGACCCTCCCGCAGGACGGCTGGCGTTGTGCCCCCAGCCTGCAGTGAGGGGGCGCCTTGTTCGCGGTGAGGGACGAGACCCAGCGTCATGCTCTCAGGGTTGTACAGCCCTCATGTGTGGGTTATGTCCAGCTGGACATGCACCGGACGTCAGGGCTGAGGCACGGCGTGTGTGCTTAGGCGAGAGCAGGGCCGGGGCCGACGCTGGGCAGACGTGCCCTGGGGAGGAGGGAGGCCGCCCCCGACCCTGTCCCGGCGTCCGCTGGGAGAAGGCCTGTGGGTCTGGCAGGGAGGCAGGGGCGCCGAGAGCCCTCGGACGCCGGTCAGGTGCAGCGGGGATGGAGGAAGGGAGGAGGAGGGGGGAGGAGGGGGAAGGAGGAGGGGGATGGAGGAAGGAAGGAGGGGGCACGTGACCATGGCTGTCTTTGGGCCGGACGCTCCAGCGTCGGGCCGTTTCCTGGGACAGCGGCTGTTCCCACCGCAGGGGTCGCACCGAAGCGGGCCTTCGGGTGGCTCGCGCTTCTTCAGATCGTGGGCTCACGCTGGCCTCGTCTCTCCTGGAGGACGAGCGCTCGGTCGGCGCAGGACACGGAGCCAATGCTTGTCCCCTTGTTGCAGTGCCGCCTCGTGCTGGAACCGGGGTCCTTCGCAGACCGCCTGCGCGGTTCCGGAGCGCGCCGCAGCCCGGGGCCCCGCGCTCCGCACGGGCTGCTCCGGGACGTCCCCGTCTCCACACTTAGTTGTGCCTTCAGCCCCCGGTGACTGCAGCGGGGCGGTTTTACGGCACCGCTTTAAATCTCTTCTCGTTTGCGTTTTCTACTCTCACCACCCGTGTCTGTCACGCAGACAGACGGTGCCGCAGCAGCCCCCTCCTCCTGCTGCCAGCACTTCTGGGGCGCACCGTCCACAGCCGAGCCTCCCCCCCGGGGCTGTCCCTGTCCCGTGTGCGCGGGCCGGTGTCGGCTGTGTCCTGGACACCTGCGCGGGAGCCGTGCGCTGCCCGTGTCCCGGTGGGCTCGGGGCGCGGCCCCCGCCATTCAGGCTGCGGCAGGTTCTCTCAACAGGCTGAACGTGCAAATAAAAGCAAACCTGTATGAAAAAGCTGTCTTTCTCCTGTCTTTGAACCTAATCAGCGGCCTTACATGTGGTGCCTCCTCCCTTCCCGCGGCAGTCACCGCTGGGGCCCCATCCGTCGGCCACAGGCACACGTGGCAGACATGGCGGGGGTCCCGCCCCCTGTGGCTGGCTGCGGTGGCCGGCGAGCTCCGCAGTGAAGCCGGCCAGTCCAGAGCCAGTCTGTTCAGGGAGATTGGTTTGCTCTGCCTGCGCTGGTCACCTCACCTGGTGAGAAGGGACCCTTTACACTTCCTTGGAGTCATTCAAGTTTGGAGGCATGTCGAGACGTGTCACTTTAGCCACTGTTCTGTGGTCCTCTGAATCTTTCACCGTTTTTGCCTACTAGAAAGGGAGTAAACAAATCCGTGTGATTTCACCCATTTTTGTCTGCGACATCTTGCTGCCCATCGGTGCCTTGTCAGGTTGCAGTTTCCTCCACCTCTTTCCCTCCTGGACCCCACGCTTAGTTTAAAGTCGTGGAAGCACGGGACGGGCGCACGTGGAGCTCACAGCCGTGACGGGCGCAGACAGACCTCAGGCGGCACGTTGGAACCGGAGGCGCCACCGGCACATGCCCACCGTTCAGCTCAGGCACTGACAGCGTCCTCGGCCCCTGGGGCTGACGCCCCGTGACTGCTGGAGTGGGCGGGCCGCCTGCCCCGCGCCCATCCCCACGAAGGTGCCGGGTGTGACAGGCGCACTGTAGTCCTCTCTCGGAGCCCTAAGGTCCCCTCCCCGCACTGTCCCCGCAGGGCTCAGCTGCCGCGTCCTGGCGGCAGCTTTCCCGCGGGCCTGTCGGTGCGTCCCCCGCCGTCCTGTGTCCATGCCTGCGCCACGCCCCTGCAGCGCGCGCCGAGACCTGGCGTCCCCCGTTCACGCCGGTGGGAAGAGGCACGTGGTCCCGTCCTGTCCACAGAGCTCTCACAGCTTTTTAAAAGCGAACTTTTCACAGTTTCAAACGTGCCAGTTGTAACTTTTACATAATTTGTAAATAAAAGAATTTCTGAAGCTCCTGTGCTCGCTCTGACTCTCTTCTGCTGGAGAAGTGGGGTTCCCAGGCTGGCCCCTTCCGGGGGGTGGTTCTCGGCCGCGCCCTGTGGGGTGGGGCATCGCCCGCGCTCCGACCCCTGCGCGGGCCTGGTTTGTCTCCAGGGGCTGTCGGGATGGGAGTGGGTTTGCTCCCATGTTGGAACCCAGAGACCTGGGCACCAGCGGGGTGCTGGCGGTCAGAGGCCGGAGCCGCTGGGAAGGCGGTGTCGGCGTTAGCGAGCCGGTGTCTCCCCTTGCCTCGCGCGCCAAGGAAGCCCTGGAGCCCGACACCGACCCGGACGCCAGGGAGGAGCGCGCGGCACACCCGCCGGGACCCTGCCCATCCACCGCAGAGCCCCCGTGTCCCTGCTCACTGCTGCCCGGCCGGCCAGACCCGGGGGCCACGGTGACCTGAGCAAGTCCCGACCCCAGGCCCAACCCCTGCGGGTGTGGGTGGCGCTGGCTCTTCATCGCTTCTGCCCCGTAGCTGGGGTCATCCAGCTTGTGTTTTCAGGTCCGAACTTCGTGACCAGATGACCTGGCCTGATGTGTGTCACTGCAGGAGCAGCTTCCTGTGTCCGCAGCGCTGCAGCCGGGCCTGCTGCCCCAGCGGCAGGCGCAGCCTTGCTGTGCGCACAGTGCGGGGTGGCCCCTGGGGGCGGCGTGGCCCCTGGAGGCGGCGTGGCCTCTGGGGGCGGGCCTCCGTGGAAAAGCTGAGTGTGGCACAGAACAGTAAACACGCCCAGGCCCTGGGCGTGGTGCAGGTGACACCGCGGGCACGTGGCCAGAAACGGAGGCCAGAAACCACTGCGTAGTCAGACCAGGAGGTCGTTTCAAGGTTGCTTTAGAAACGCATCGTTGGGGGAAAAGCATCCACAGCTGAAGTTACTTCACTAAGTGGCGGTGGTGTCTGTCCCCCTGTCGTGGGAAAGCTCCAAGGCCGTGGTTGGCTCAGGTCCAGGTCTTAGGCAGGCTCACCTGCACAGCGGGTGAGGCACCTGGCGTTCCCATGGCATCAGAGCAGAGCACAGATGCAAAAGCCTGGACCCGTGTCCAGATCCTGGCCCTGTGCACCCCCCAGTGTGTGCACCAGACTCCCTCCCAGGGCCTGGGCCACCAGCTACAGGAGGCCCCCCCAAGCCACGTGAGCAGTCCCAGCATCCCTGAGAGCTGGGGACCAGCTGGGCCCCAGGGCCTGCTGATGTCACTGGGCGGGGCCAGGCCGAGGCGCTGACCGGGCTCCGCAGCCTGGCTGGCAGGGAACGCGGGGCAGCCCCGGCCAGCTGCATGCCCGCCCTCCCCACGGCCGGGCCCTCGCCGGCCCGGGGCAGCCCCACCATGAGGGAGGGGGAGCCCAAGGACCAGCAGCTCATGGTGAGTGTCCCTCACGGCCCTGGCAGCCTTTGGGCTGTGTGTCACCAAGGCTGCCTCCTCCCTGTTCGTGGGGAAAGTGACCCTCTGCTCCCCCACCTCACTTCAAGCTCCAGACACGCCCACACGCCCCTGCGCTCCGGCTGCCCAGGGAGCTCGGGGCCTGCGCCAGGGCCCCTGGACGGGATGCGGGGGGCTCCCCCACCGAGACTCCACGCAGGCCCTACAAGGCCCAGCAAACCTGTCTGTGGGCGACAGGACCTCTGCCCATTTGACCACCGGGTGAGAAGGGGCCAAGGCCTTGCCCGCAACCTGTAGGCTGGCTGCAGAGGGAGCCTGTCGGGGCTGCCCCCCGGGAGAACCAGCTCCCGCTCCTCCAGGAGGCCCCTTACGGGAGAGGAAGCAGAGCCCGGGGCTTGAGCCGGCTGGCTGGGCCCACAGCTCTAGGGATGCCGATGAAGGAGGATTCGGGCCTGGGGTCCCCCGCGTGCGGCAGGGGCGGGCAGAGCGGTGGACGGCAGGCGTGGCCGCCTCCTGTGGCCTGTGAGAAGGCCGGTCCCTTCTGGCGAGAGGAAGCAGTGCGACCAGTGAGGGGTTAGGCCACGCAGCCACCGTGCAGCCTTGGGCAGGCGTCTCGGTCTCCCCGCTGGCGAGCGTGACCACGGTCACAGTGCCCCTGTGTGTCACCGTGGGACAGGAACGAGGTCCTCCGTTCGTTGAGAAGTTAAGGCCCGGTGGAGTGTGTGGGGTTCAGGGCCCTGAACTGCTCCACTGCGAGCTGAGCTCACGGGCACGAGGGGGGGGGACAAGGGGGGAGCGAGGCCCCTGGACGCAGCTGTGTGGTGTCTGCCCACAGGTGGCACTGCGGATACGGCCACTCAACGACACGGAGCTGGAGGAAGGGGCCACCGTCATCGCCCACAAAGTGGGGGACCAGGTGAGGCTGCGGGGGCACGGGGAGCGTCGGCCCTGCCGAGTGCTTCACCTACGTCACTGCATTCACTCATTCACTCATTCACTCGTTCACTCGTTCACCGACTCATTCATTCACTCGTTCACTCATTCACTCATTCACTCACTCATTCACTCATTCATTCACTCACTCATTCACTCATTCACTCACTCATTCACTCATTCACTCGTTCACTCGTTCACCGACTCATTCATTCACTCGTTCACTCATTCACTCATTCACTCATTCACTCATTCACTCACTCATTCACTCGTTCACTCGTTCACTCACTGATTCATTCACTCACTGACTCACTCATTCACTCGTTCACTCATTCACTCATTCACTCGTTCACTCATTCAGTTGTTCACTCATTCACTGACTCTCTCATTTTCTCATTCACTAGTTAGTTCGTTCGTTGGTTCTTTTGTTCAAGAAACACTAGCATCGAGCGCTCCCAGAGGCTGGGCACTGCGCCAGACGCAGGGAGACGAGGGCCCACCCCCAGCAAGCTCCCTTTTCAAGAGAGGCGGGTGGAGTTGGGGATCGAACAGTTAACAGATCAGTGTGTGACGTCAGGGGGTTCGGTGCCGCAGAGAAGAGTAAAGCAGAGCAGCAGCAGTCACACAGGCCACTAATAAGACGCTGGCACGGCGCCTGGGGTTGCTGGGAGTGCACCGCGGTCTCCTGGGAGGGGTCAGTGCCGACGGAGTGGGGCGCGTGCTCCTGCCCGGACCCCGCAGGACGGGGCTCGGCGGAGGTCGGGGGGCAGCCTGGGCGACACCTGTGGTTTTGAAAAAGGCCCAGGCAATCGGGTGGCAGGGTCGCACCTCGCACACTGCTGTGGTGCCAAAGTTCCTGCCCCTCGGGGACAGGCTCAGACGCTGAGCCCAGCGCACTCCAGAAACGTCGGTCGTTATTTGCCGGAATCTATGGCAAATCTGGGGCGAAACAAAATGGAGTCAAGTGAGGAAGCCTGTGTTCGCGAGGAATGGCTCGTGGGTCCTCGGAGCGCGTCTGCTGCCCACCAGCAGAGGCCCCGGGGTGCCGGGGCCCAGGGCGGACGCAGTGCGGGTGTCCGCCTCGGGGTGGGCAGAGGGGCCGGGTGGGTCCGCGCCGAGCTCACGGCCGACGAAGCGTTAAAAGAAGAAGGCGCCGCTAAGTCGCGGGGCCCAGGTTTGCGGGAAGGTGTGGGCCCGATGCAGGAACGGTGTCTTCCTGGCGGGATGCGTGACCGAGCCTCACGGGGGGGGCGGGGCGGGCAGGAGCGTGGAGTGACGCCTCCAGAAGCTGCAAAGGGGGACAGACAAAGACTCAGGGCACAGAGACACCCCGAAGGGTCAGCCTCAGGGGCCGGGGCCGCAGGGCGGGCCGGGCTGTTCTTGACACAGGCTTATAGGTGTCAAGGCTCTGAACTGTCCCCCTCGCTGGCGAAGATGCCGCAGCGGGCGGGTGGGGGTGGGGCAGCGCCCTTTGAAACCCCCTCTAAGGCGGACGGTAATTTGCTGAAGTTGGTAGTGGCTCTCGCTAAGCCTTACCGCCTTGTCCGTTGTGGGGACTGACCCCCCTCTCGGGAGCACTCTGTTGCCCTGGGTGCTGGCCCCATGCTATGCCGGGGGCTTCGGCCACACCCACCTTGAGCCCCAACGCCCCTTTTGTCTTGCTTCCTGCTGTTTGCTGGTCACACACCTGTAAGGTGACCAGCTCACACCTGAGACAGTGTCACCCCGGTGTGCGGGCTGCTGGCCTCAGTCCCCGGCAGCCTGGACATCGAGGTTGCCAGTGATTTCTTCAGGGTTCCTCTCTGCTTAGAGCGAGAATTCCTGCCCCGTTCGCAGGCTTCGGGGTCAGGCGACTTTAGGGCCCTCCTGGAGTCCCGGGGGAAGGGTGTGGGCGACGGGGAGGTTTTCACAGGCTGGGGCGTCCGGTTCCCAGCAGGGGCCCTTTGGAAGTCTGAGGACAGTTGGGACTGGGTCGGTGTGCAGTGGGGTGTGTGTGCGGGCGACAGTGGACGCTTACAGGTGCCCTGGGACCCCCTCTGCCTGCTCCCCCACACCCGTGTCACTGTCTGGTCTCCCCTCTGCGTGTGTGGGCACAGGTCACGTGTCTCAAGGTCATTTCAGAGCCCACCTCAGGCCCGGCTCCCAAACCTTTACGCTGTGTGAAACGCAGCCCAGGTTTTAAAGACCGGAGGTGAAGTTCTCAGTATTTACAACACACCCTCTCACAGAGAACGGTCCCGTGGCATTCAGCACGTCCGGCGTCCTGCAGCTACACTCCTGTCCGCTCCCAGAACGTTTTCACCCCCCCAAAAGAGACCCACGCCCATTAAGCAGAGCCCCCCCATTTCCCAGCCCCCAGCGGCTGTGTCCCGCCCGCGTGGGTTTGCCTGTCTGGCGGGTCACACAGGCTCATGCAGCCGCCTCTGTCACCTTTCACTGAGCACGTTTGGGGAGTTCATCCATGTCGCAGCCTTTTCACTGTTTATTCTGAAGTCACCTCAGACTCATCAGAGAGCTGCGAGACCCCTGCATGAGCTCCTGACCGTGCGCCCACACGTGCTCCTGACTGCGCGCCCAGGCGCCCACCCGTGGGCGTCACCGCGCGCGTGTGTGTGTCCTCGCTCCCTCTGTTCACACACACGCTTGGCCGGGCCAGGGCAGAGCGAACGGACATGACGCCCCTCCACACCTAGGTACCCCAAGGCATAGGTCTTAGAAACGAGAACGTTCTGTGACCCCGGCACAGTAATCAGTCAGGAAGTTCATATTGATACGACATCACCTCATCCACAGGTGTATTCGATTTTGCTGATTTCTCTCTACCATGTTATTTAGAGCCAAAGAAATAAAAACCCTTTTTCCGTTCCACGACCCCATGCGGCCACCTCTTCTCGAACACGCTCTGCTCAGCGCTGTGCACGTGCTGTCACTTACCCTGGGAGCGAGGGCTCCGTGGTCACACCCGTCCTACGGATGGGGCAACCGAGGCCCGGAGAGGCAAGGGGGCGTGTCCCGGGCCTCCCGGCTGCCGATCGGTGAGGACAGGGAGCGCGGCTGCAGGCTCCAGAGCCCGAGTCCAGCAGGGACGTGTCCAGGGTCCCCTGCGGCGCAGGCCTGGCCCGCAGCGAGCACGCGGGGGACGGCCCCAGGACGGAGAGCAGAGCAGGGAGGAGAAGGGAGTTGGCTTGTGTCGTGGAAAAAAGTGCTGGCCAGAAGCCAGGGAGGCCTGGGGGCCTCTCCCAGCCTCCCCGACACCCCAGGAACCTCTGGGCAGCCCTCGCTTCCTGGCACCTCTTTCCAAAGCTGTGGGCCAAGGGCGGGGCCGGTGGCGGTGGCCGGTGGCGGTGGCCGGGGGTGATGGCAGGGCCCCTGGCCGGCCCTCTGCCCCCGGCAGCCCAGGAGTAAACAGCGGTTGGTCTCTAACAGCCCGCCCTCCAGTCCCCTGTGAAGGGCCCTTTGAGCCTCCCCTGTGGTCCCCAGAGGCCCTGCACACCTCGCTTCATAATTACGCATTTGTGGGAGACGGGGAAGGCCCTGGAGGGGCGACCAAGGCCTCAGACAAACACAGAGCCAGCTACAGGGCTCGGGGCCCTTCCCTCCTCCAGGCCCCGGGCACCCCCACTTCTCCGTTCTCCCCTCTCCGTCGGGGGGCACGGCCCCGGAGCGATGGCAGGCACTGGGTGACAGTCGTGCTCGGGGCTGCGTGGGGAGCGTGCCGCACCCTGCAGCTTACAAAGCGCCTTGCGGTCACGCGCAGTCACGGGGCGCCGGCC
>PVKZ01005848.1:0-45101 GCA_004027375.1 Macroglossus sobrinus | reverse complement strand
CTGGGAAGCCTAGCAAGTTAGCCTGGTGTCCTGACTTCTCTACCTTGTTGCTTGTCTCTCCTTCCACCCTAGTCCAACTTCCTTTGCCTTCCAAACACTCCAACTGGAACCACCCTGGTGACAGACCCTAGATTCAAACTCTCAAGGATGATAGTGATGTTCTCACATTCTCGATGAAGAAACTAAGGCTCGGAGATGTGAATGGGCTTGCCCAAGGTTGCCCAAGCTGCTGGCCGCTCTGCCTGAGCCAGCACCCTCATCCTACTGGGGCAGGTGCCAGGTAATCTGCATACTTATCTTCTAAAGGACTCCACACAGCAGTTCTCTTTCATTTTTATGAAAGAAGGAAACAAGGTTCAGAGAGACCCAGTGATTTATCTGAGGTCACACAGCACAGAGTGGGGACAGAGCCATGGTTCAAACCAGAGTCATCTGCCTTGTTCACGGGTTTTCTCTCCTCACTGTGGCTGTGGGGAAGAGAGCCACCAATTCAAACACCACTACTGGCAGCATGTCCTTGGGCCATCTGTCCCTGTCGGAGGTGAAGGCAGAGTGGGGCCAACCTCCAGTTTCTATTAGCTCATTGGAGTGCTGCTTTAGCACAGGCTCTGCTCACACTTTGGCTAAGGAAAGGTTCCCATGAGCATGGAGCCAGAATAGTCGGAACCCAGGTAGTTCTCTCTCTAACACCATAAGAGACACAGGGCTTCAGCTCCCAAATCCACAGCTTAAACCACCATCTATTAAGGTTCTTGAAATAGTTTAGACCCACAGGCAACAATATTTGAAAAACCATGGTACCTCTGCCCAAAGCAGCCCTCGTTATACCTCTTCATGGAGCTATTGCCTTGACTTCTGCTCAGGACTTGGGCTATTATTCTTCTACCAGAGGCTGCAAGTTTTCACGGGCAATGATGATAAGGTTTCCGACCGACTTTTGACCAAACGGATTTCCAACTGCATTTGAAAAGGAAAATATCTTTCCAATGTACCAAATAATGAAAAATGACGGGGCGAGTTTATAACTGTTGATTTAGCCACCAGGTTCCCCCCCAGCCCTGACTCCAGTCCTCTGGAGGTTTTCACTGAGCATTAATTCACTCTTTCTCAGCTCGCAAAGAAATAGGTCCTTCCGAATCCATTCTGCAGCACATTAGCTTCAAGGCCTGTGGAAATGGTTTAGCATCTGCTCTTAATAGACACCACAGCTTATGGGGAGGGTGAGGGTTGGGCTGGGGACATATGACATCAGGAAACAAACATCAGATCGTAGGCAAGCGGCAGCCTGAGAAGCCATTGCCTAGCACGACAATAGGACATAGCCAGGGGAGATGGATTTGGTGGGGGGGCCCAAAGTGACACGGAACGGGGAGCCACCAAGTTAAGGGCTATGCATGAAAGCATAAGCTAAGCTACATGTGAGCCCTCCAATCAACCCAGGAAGCCACAAAGAAAGTCAAGGTAAGGAGCCAAAAGATAGATGCTGAACTGGAGTTTCTCTTATTGTGCTATACATTCAAAGCACGCAGAGAACTTTTAAAAATCCAAGGCTTGATGCCCGGTCACATCTCAGATCAATTCTATCAGAATCTCTGGGAGAAGATCCTGGAAAAAAGAATTTAAAAAAAAAAAAAAAACAGAAAAGAAAACCAAAAAAACCTTGCAAGTGATTTCAATGTGCAATCAAGATTGAGAACCAGTGGCTGCTATGTTAGACCAGTGGTTCTCAAAGTAAAGTCCAGGGCCACCAGCATCATCATCTCCTGGGGCCTTGTTAGAAATGCACGTTCCCAGGTCCCACCCTAGACCTGCTGAGTCACACTCTTGTAATGGGCCCAGCCATCTGTGTTGTTTTCCAAGAGATTCCAATGTTTGTACAAGTTTGGGAGCCACTGAGCTAGACCTTACCAGGGAATGTATATTTGTTTTCTTGGCCATTCACTTACTCTCTCATTCATTCATTCAATCATGTATTCAGAATGCAGAGTGTTCCTACTAGGAGCCTAGCACTGTGCCAGGTTTTAGGAAACCAGCTGTAAGTCAAATGTGAATTTTGTATTCAAGGAGTTTGCAGTTTCCATATGCTATTTCTCAGATAATAGAGGCAAATGTGAAAGTCATCAAAGTCAGGTAAAGGTTTGGCCTGAGCCTTCCAAGAACAGCCTCAGTTTCCCTCTTTTCTCTGTCTGTATGCATCATTTGAGCTGCCAGCACCACCACTAATCCATGTGTGCATTCTCTTACCCAATACTCTTTTAGGAAATACTTTATTAAGCATCTACAGGGTTCCGTTCTCCATGCTAGAGACTAGAGATTCAGAGAGATTCAAATCTTTCAAATTACAAACTCTAGAGGTGAGCAGAAAAGGTCAGAAGGGTGAAGGACCCAGAACACACTGTTTTTGTTGAAAGTTCACACCATGATCACTGGAAGCATGGTTCTTCCCAACCTGGCGAGACTCTAGTACCAGTCAGTTTCCTTTCCACTTATAGAGGCAGAAAAAAGCATCAGTCAAGACTATGGACTCTGTCCCCAACAGCCTGAGTTTATATCTGGCTTTTAGGCTTACTAGCTGGTTGGCCTTGAGCAAATTATCTTATTTCTGCATGCCTCAGTTTCTTGATCTGTAAAATGGGGATAAAAACATTACCTGTCTCATTGGGTTATAATAAGAATTAAATGAGAATTAGTAAAGTACTTAGAACAATGTCTGGCACACCAGTACTATTAAGACTTTGTTAGCTAAATCGCAAACATTAGTTTTGAGAAAGTTGCTCAAAACTAAAAACCATTTTAAAACCAGATTGCTTTTCAGATGTACTGAGGACTTACATTGCTTGTTCGATGATTACCATAGGGAATTCATTTTATAAAGAGAATAACTTGGGAATCCATATGCTGAATTTGCTTAGTGAAGTAGGTTCCTCACCAGCTTCTGACAGTGGCAGAGAGGGAGTTTTGTTTGGAAGCATGGCAGAATTGTTGCGAAACATCCATCTTTGAAGGATCTAGAAGTCCCCTGAATGCCCCGATTTTACCCCTATGCCAATTTGTCTTCTTTCCTTTCTTTGCCCCGAGAGTGCTCCCAACATTGAGAGATGAGAAAGTGTTTTAATCTAGAGCTAGTAAGAGACATGTCCTACCTTCTTAACATTTCAGGATGAAAAATATTAAGAACTTCTATGAATCTACACAACATCCCTCTCTGAAAAATGGCTTCTCTGTACATATTTTTCCACTTCCTGTATATTTCTCTCTACTTCCAGTATCACAGGAAGTGTTGAAACAGGAAGTGATTTCCTCTCATCTTCTTGGCATCTTACCAAGGTGCTCTAACCATAAATACTCACCTCAGCCATGTCTTGGGCATGGGCTACTCATTAGTGCCTCATACCCATTGACCCGAGACCACCTATGAGTATCATGGCCCAACTGATGATCTCAAATTTTTCACAATTATTACAGGTGTCAACAGCATGGAAATAAAGCCAGAAGTTGTGTTGAGATTTGGCTTTCAAGATCTAAAATGGAGCATTCTTCTTCTAAGAATTTCTTGCCAAAGATGATCTCAGAGTCATCTGTTCCCATTCACAGTGAGCAAAGGCTTCAATTTTAATAAGGGTGCGGTTCCGTTTCCCCTTCTCCTATTCCTGAAATTGGGCTGGGTGGGGACGTTGATGGTTAGAACTGGGGTAAATCCAGAAAAAAGTGTCCTCATCTTGGCAGCCAGAGATGTCTGCTACCTACAAAGGTTTTGGCATCTCTCCTTGCAGCTCTGCTCTCACACAATTCACTCCCTTCTGAAAGCCTCTGGCTCCCCAATCTCCACGCACTTATTTATTTATTTATTTATTTATTTATTTATTTATTTATTTATTTAATATTGAACATTTACTCTGGGGATGCAGAGTTGGATGAGATTTAGCCCTGCTTGTGGAGCTCACAGTCGGAACACAGGATGGGGGCAAATGGACAAATAAACAGGCAGTTAAACATGGTTGTAGGAAGCATTGCACTGAAGGCAAGGGTGATGAAAGCATGGGAAGAGACATTAAACCAACCTGGAAAGTTAAGGAAGGTACCATGAGCAAGGGAGATCCAGGCTGGGTAAGGTCATGAAGAATCTGTATCAGAATTTGCCTGTATCTCTCAGATCTTACTGACTTAGTGTGCTCAGCTGTAGGTTCTTTGTGTCTTAGGGATTGTTCTAGAGTCCTGAGGATTGTTCTAGAGATAAACAAGGTAGACGTGCCATGGAATTCACTAGCTCCAATGTAGAGAAGCCTTCACCCAGTGACTCTTGGGAGACAATGTGTCAATACCCCAGCTCTCTCATTCCTCAGGTGGAAGATGCTGAAGCTCATGTTTTATAGTGTTTTCTAGAATTTCTCTGCAGGGTTGAGCTCCAGTTATTCTCGGTGATAATTGGCTTTATCACCTACCCTTCATTACCTGCCTTACTTCCCCAGTCTCCTATTGGGGCACCCTGGGATCTCATCCACAAACTACTACTTGCCTTTGAATCCTTATCTCCAAGTCTGCTTCTGGGGAAATTCAAACTAAGATAGTTTGTGAGGAGGAGAGTGATGTGGTCAAGTTTGAGTTTCTGAGAAGGGCCACTCTTTCCATCTGTGTGGTTGGGAGGAATCTCAGGGTTAAACTTCTATGTCTCAGTGTGGACAGGTGACATAAGACAGCCAGTTATGACCTTCCACACCTGGAAGCACTAACAATGTTCCATGGCCATGGCCCTGATCAGCTTGAAGCAAACTTCGGGCTTCAATGGGCTGCCTGGTCATACACAAATTAAACATCTGCATGGAGAATGAACCTGACTGAAGGCCATACAACCCACCTCCCCCCAGGTACTCATGCATTAACTCAGTGGGAGAATAAGGGGGAAAAAAAAGGAGCCTGTAAGCTACAAAGTATAAGATAAGATAAGAACTGCTATAAAGGAATGGCAGAAAGTAAATCTAGTAAATTAGCATAAATTAGCATAAACTTCCTTTCAGACCCCTCCCTGGTATACCTTGCAGAACTCAAATATTTTCAGTTTTTGCTTTGTCCAACCTCAGTTGTGCAACCTATGAGTACTTTCTTTTTAAATTTCAAGTATAGCCTACTTCTGCCCAATGCTTACTGATACTGGATACAGCCAGGTCCAGCTCTGTAAGGAAGGATGAAGTCAGCGTGCTATAGCCCCTCTGTATCCCAGAAAGCACTCTTTTCCCCTAAGCCTCCCCTCCATGAGGCATATTCTGAAGATGAAAATCCTAAGGTCTAGAGGGCATGCGATTTGCCTGCACTCACTATCCTGTCACAGGGGAGAAGCAAGATTGGGGCCAGCTAGTCCCAGCTCCCAGGCACCTAGTCTGGCATTTTGTGAGGAGGAAACTGAATCCAAGAGAAGGAAATGCCAAAGCCCAGAGAGGTCAAGGAGGCCTCTGGAGCCAGGACCACTGATAACTTGGCAGTCAGTGAGCAGCAATGCCAAAGAGTGAGTGTGGACAACCTTGGCTGCTATGGTCTCCAAAGTGATCAACAGTTTCCAGCAAGTGTCTTTTACATGACCAAGTCCCCAGTGTGTCTCATGATTTGAAATGGGTAAAAAAAAAGTTAATAGAAAGGAAGAAAAGGAGGGGAAAGAAGAGAGTAAAGAGGGAGGTAGAAAATGAAGGAGAGAAGAAAGGAAGGAAGAATAGAAGGGAAGGAGGGAGATTAACTGCAGAAGGACAGTCCCCTGGGGAGGTGAACTAGGATGTGAAACAGCTAATTTCTTTCTCTGGTGCTGATTCCTGGCAAGAAGTTTCTTGCTATCTCATTGCCTCTGTTTTCTTATTATCTGCTGGAAGTCTGTTTAATCCACTTATGAACAACAATAGCAGCCATATCTACAACAACAGTAATGGTAATGCTTCTATAGAGCCTGCTCCACCTGCGCTCTACATACTGTACATCCTGGGCTCACTGGATGCTCAAAAAGAACTTGTTAGAGGGCTCTGATCCCAGCTCCTCTTACAGATGGGAAACTGAGACACAAGCGTGGTCAAGTCATGTTTGCGGGGCCACAGGGCGAGGGAGCGGCAGTGTTTCAAGGCAAGCACAGGGCTGGGGTTTGTTTACACCCTCCAGACAGCACGTTGATGGGGCCATAAGCAACTGGATGGGAGAACATTTGTGTGAGAACATGGCAAGATGTTGAGCACACAGTAGGTGCTCAGCATACACCCAGTCTTTGCCTGGCCTGCTCAATTCAGTCTCCCAAAAACCACTAGCCTTCTGAATCCATAGCCCCCTCCTTTCCTCTTAGGCATCTATTAATTTAACCACAGCTTCTCCCACCCCTGATAAAATAGTCACTCCCAGCAGGAGTTCCAGGCCTGCACAGGCCAGGCCCTTGGCCAACCAGTAGGGGCCTGGCACCCCATTATCATTTCACTGCCTTCAAAGGGAAATTATAAGCACTTTGTGTCAACCCCCATCCACCCCGGCAGCCGCACCACGGGAAAGCGATTGAGGTCAAGGGAGGCAGACAGCCTACCCATCACACCCGCCGTGGCCATTCCTCACGCAGTGACATGCAATCTCCCGCCAAGGGTCACCTCTGGGGAAGTGATTCCTTCAAGCCCAGAACAAGTGCCAAATTGCAGCTTTGCCGAATAATCATGTGGAACACATTGAAAATAGCCACCTCAGTAATAAATGGTTAACCAAAGCAGCCCCTTCTTCCACATAACCAAGAATGTATTTACTGTAAATACATTAACCTATTCGTGCTGCAGCACATGGCCCAGGAGCCCTCTTTGCAAGCAGCAAAGCACAAATCGCAGCCAGGCTGGGAAGGAACAAATAGTGAATGAGGGGATTTCATCAGCCAGGAAAAGGAAGAGGTGAGCAAAAGCACTTGGGGCAGACAAGCCTGCTGCTGCTCCCATGGCCCAATCCCAGGGAGATGTGTTTAGAAGGAGACTTGACATTCTGCATCCTGCCATCACCTCTGTGCCCCACAGCATCCGTGAAAGAGCTGTCTGTGTTTCTTCCCACTCATGTGGAAATCTGTGATGTGGCAACTCCAGACTCCAACAGGACCAGTGTATTTGGGGAAGGAGGAGAGGAAAGGGGAGAGAAAGAGAGAGACAGAGACAGAGAGAAGGGGGAGAGAAGAGCGATGGCGAAAGACAGATATATAAATAAGAAACAAAAAAAAATAAAGATGATTTGAAGGGTGAAAGAGAGAACATTCCCAGATGAGAAAAAAAGGACAATATAGAAAAAAAAATTCCGAATGAGACAGAAGGAGGAGGGAGGGGGAGGGAGAGGATGAGATTGAGAGGACATGAGCCTGCTTCTGCAAGGCTGGTTTTTGTTTCCACTGAGAAGAAAAATTGTTCTTTGTTACCAAAAGCTTTGAATGACACCAGCAGACCCCCATGCCTCCTCTCCAACACAGCAACACCCAGACTAGTAGGAGCAAGCGCACGCACACATACACACTCACATGTACACACACACTAACATGCAACCCACAGTCAACCCTGCCACCCCCAGCCCTGAACACAACCCAGTCCCAGAACAGATAGAGCAGTAAGGGGTCTGCGCCAAAGGAAACAGGCCAAAACCAGACTGGGGCTGGCATGGGCGAAGGGGAAAAGGAGGAGGAGGCCCACGTCAGGGGCCCAGACAGGACCTGAAAAGCAGTCAGCATGGGGAAGAACCCTGGAAGCCCGCTGTAGGGCTGCAGGCCCCAGTCCTGGGGCTCCCCTTCACCCCAGCCTCAGGGTCCAATCTTACCCATTCATGGCCCACCTGCTACCCTCTTACCTGGAGAGATTATGAACCATGGGCTTTAAGAGGGGACAAACCCGTGCAAAGGGAGGCCAGTCTCTGGGCCACCAGCCCAGCTCCCTCTGGCTGGCAGCATCTCCCTTCTGAAATGGGTGGGCAGCTTCTGGGCAACCTTTTGCCTCGCTCTCTCTCTAGCCGCCCCTGCTACCTCCCAATAATTTGCCAAAATTAACAGATTTATGGCAGCGCATTGGTTTGGATCAACTTTTCGTATGTACTTTGCGAGAGAAAAACATTTTCCTCTCCCCGACTTACTGTTTGCCCATTAATACGCTCCACGTTCACTGGTGCTTAATGACTGTTCAGATTCTCTCTGTTCATAGAAAATATTGTTGTTGTGATTAAGAGTGCCAGGGTTCCCGCAAGTACAAACACACCAAAGCCATAAAAAGGGCAATTAATTCTTTAAAAAAATTCAAGAGAGCGGGAGAGAATGGATTCTCTGTTTACAAAAAAGCAAGGAAGAAAACAGATGTTTCTAAGAGGTGTCCTTCCAAGATAGTAATGTCACCTGTAAACCACTGGGACAATGCTGGAACATAATTGCTCTTGGAAAATGTTGTCCGGCAGCTGTGGTCATTGGACTGCCACGTGTCAGCTATTTACTATAGGCCTAACTCTGGGCTCGTCTTTGGACATTCTGGCCAGGACAAAAATCTCAGCTCTAAATAAGTACCCACAGCCTCTGAGACTCAGTTTACTCACCTGCAAAATGGGAGCCACGCCCAAGGATGGCTGTCAGAATTCAAGAGGAAAATGTGTATCAAGGACTTAGTTTGGTGCCTGCAAAGAGTAGGTGTTCAAGAATTACCTGATTCCCTATCTACTCATGCATTTATGGACAACCTTATCTGGGTCAGACTATTGGCTGGGTTCTGAGGGTACAATGGTGAGAAAGATGGACAAGTCCTATCTGTATAGAGCTGACCATCCAATTAAAATTAAACACCTAACACTGTAATATGTCTTATAGTCCTAAATGCTTGAAGAAGATTATAACAAAGTAAGAGGGTAAAGAAGGTCCTGGTGGCCTGTGCTGGATGGTGGATGGCAGCAAAGGGCAAGGCAGGGGACAGGGAGGTGACTCGTGCAAAGGCCAAGCAGGATGAGGGCAATTTTTGTTGATATCTTTCTCTATCTCCTCCACCTTTCTTGAAAATATGTTTAAACAAGCCCTGGATCCCACTCTTTAAGTGACAGGGGAGAGCTACTCTGTACATAAGCCACTGGGGCATATTGTGAGAGATATTAAAACAAAAGTCTATACACTTTGGTGAAATTTTTTTTTCAAAAAAAATTTTATTCTGAGCACCTACTTTATGTCAGGAGTTATGCTAGATGGTGGGGGTGTAGCCTCAAGGAAGCTAGATATGGTCTCTGCCTCCTAGTGCTCATAGTCCGGAGAAAGGGGATTCATATCATAAACTAAGGCAGACACCTTGATTATTTCATCACAAACTCTGGCAGGTGCTATGAGTGAGCTCTGAGACAGGGGCCTGACAATGCTGGAAAAGAATTTCTTGGGGAAGAGACAATGTAGCTGAGCTGGAAAGGGTAAGCGGGAGCTAGGGAAGTGGAGGGAGGGTGAGAGAGGGAAGAGAGGGAACAGCACTTCAGTCCAGTGGGGACACACATGGGCTTTGTGGTTAGACAGACCCAGGTTCGAATCCCCACCCCACTACCTCTCAGCTGGATGACCTTGGGCAGGTAACTTAGGGTCTTTGAGCCTCAAGATTCACTGAGACTTCACCAGGTTATTGTGAGGACCTGAGTGAGTGAAGGCAAAGGTTAGTTTCTTGCAAAATTGTCCGATCGGGGGATGTGACAGGCTCAAGACAGTGATCAAGGCACCTGACATCTAGTCCCTGTTATGTCATCCTGTCTCACTCTGAGCCTGTTTCCTCAACCATAAACAAGGGGTTCCTTTCCTTGTTTTAAGAAAGCAACGTTCAATTCAGAATAGATATTGAGTGCCTCCTGTGTGCCCATCAATGGACTCAGGAGCTAAGGTGACCATCAGGAGCTAAGCAGACCAGCCCCTGTTTCTGTCTAGTGTGAGAGGCAGATGTCAACCCAGTACACCAGAGACAAACCTGAGATTATCCTCTTGTTGCCCCTTCACTTGGTCAGTCACAGATTCTCCAGTGGCCAAGACTCACCTGTCTTGTCAGGTCTTCCAAGATCAGCGTCACTTCTGCCTTCTTGAAAGGGCACATGGGCTGGCTTTCCGGGCAAGCCCTCATTCCTCTCTGCTCCCACGTCACTGGCTGTGCCTTTGACCTGCTTTGGTGGTGCCCCTCTCCTCTTGACGCCAGGGTCATTCTGTGGTCTCTTTCTTTCTCCTTCTGCCTTCTCTCCTGAGCACTCTTTGCAGGGCTCACGGCCCTCCCTGGGTGTGGCGGCCGCCAGCGTTTATCTCCGACCTGGGCCTCTCTCCTGAACTGCAGCCTTCCATGTCCATTTGCTTCCTCCTCACTTCTACTTCAACATCTAAATAACACCCAAACTTAACATGATCAGAGCTGAAGCCCTGATCCCCACCCAACTTCTCTCAACCTGCTCTACCTGCACAGTGCCCCATTTCAGTGAAGGACAGTGCCAACCTTCACTTGCTCAGGAAAAAAGCTGGGCTTCAACCTGAACTCCTCTCTTTGGCTCAACTCCACCTACAGCTAATGCTTTTGGTTCTGGCTTCATAATTTATTCAGAGTCCAAACACCACCAATCCCATACCATTGTCATCTTCAGCTAGAATTGTTATAGCTGTCTCCAAATGTCTTTGAACTTTCCATATAACTCCCTGCATTCTATTCTGAAAGGTAAAATGTACTCTAGGTCATATCACTCCTCTATTTAAGAGACCCCAATGCAGCCTACCTTCCACAGAGTAAAAGCCTACATCCTCACTGGCCTCGTTGGCCTCAGGGCCTTTGCACTTGCTGAGTGGCCTGGAATGCTTCTTCCCAGCATGGCCACACTCTCACTAATTTTTATGTTTCTTTATGGAACTTGGCCCCTTCTAACATTCTAGATTCTTTATCTTTTCATTCACTTGTCTCTTTCTCTCTCTGCACTAGAAGGCTGTCTTCTTGAGGTTTGTTTGGGGGAGGGGGCCACTCAGTAAGTATTTGTTGAATAAATAATGTCTGTGACTTAAGCAATGATTAATCCGCTGGCCCTTTTCATCTTAGAAAGGTGCCAAGGAACACCTTCTCAGAGCATCCCACCTGTGAGGAGTCTGACTTCCCTTGAAATAAGAATGCCCCTTGACTAAAATGTCTAGATGCTGTCTGGAGCAGAAGAAGTGGCAAATAAATTATGTTTCAGACAAAATCTACTCAAATCCCCTCTGCATTTGCCAACCGCTTGATACTCAGCCTCCTGGATACTCACTTCAGGTACCTAGTATTCAGTTTTCTTGCCCTGAAAAGTAAAACAGGTTAAGGGTTAAACTGTAACCTCTCAAAAGATATGTTGAAATCCTAACTCTGGGAATGTGACTATATTTGGAAATAGGGTCTTTGCAGATGTAATTAGCTAAGATGAGGTCATACTGGATTTGAGTAGTCTCTAACTCCAGGAAGTGATGACTTTCTAAAAAGAGGGACATTTCTTACATGAAGACAGACACACAGAGAAGAGAATGTGGGAAGATGGAGGCAGATTATGGAGATATGCCTCAAGCCAAGGGTCCTAAAGCTATCAGAATCTAGAAGATCAAGGCAAGATCTGCCCCTAGAGAGTATGACCCTCTGGACAGCTTGATCTTGGACGTCTAGCCTGTGAGAGAATAAATTTCCATCATTCTAAGCTACCTAATTTGTGGCACTTTGTTGTAGCAGCCCCAGGACACTAACAGAGTGATAACCCACATGTACCGAGCATCGTGTGATATACAGAAAGCTCTCAAGGACCCAAGTTATGAATGTCCCCTGTTGCATGGCCCTTGGTTCTTCTGACATGGCTGGAAGCCACCTCTGCTAGTTTTGATGGAGTAGATCAGAAAGAGGGTGCATATGAGTGACTGACCATACCTAATGTCTGACTGTAGACCATGACTTGTCCCAAAGATAAGACCCCACCGGGCCTTGAGGTCAGCCCTTCTCACCTGCAAAGGGACCAGAAGTCTTAAAGAGCAACAGCATTCAGAGCTCTCAAAACACCACTTAAACCTCTGTTCTGGCCTCGGAGCCACTTCTCCCTGACACCCCTGCAGAAATACAGCCAAATTCTCTATCCAGTTCTTCTGAATAAACCCAGTCCATCCACCCCACCCCACTACATCCCACCTCCAACTGCCCTCGTCTACTGACACTTGGATGCAAGAGCTAATTGCAGCAGCTTCATTTAAAAGGAAACCACAAACACTCTCTCACCCACGTTTTACGACTTTATAACTCACCAAATAAACCTGATTCCTATAACCATAAAACAAAGCCGAAATGAGTTGGACATGTACCAGCAAGGAGAAGCAGGAGGGGGTAGAAACTGCCGGAGGGGGCTCTCAGCTGCCGAGTCGCGGTTCCCCGGGTGTATTTCGGCACCGCAGTCTTGCAGAAACTTAATATTCCAATCAGCACCCAAGCAAGGCATTAGAAGCCAAGGAGTGCATGAGTGCCCCCATAGCTGGGGGAATATTACTCACCAGGTCATGGTCGGCTGCGTAAAATACAGCCCTCATATATCATTATAACTGCCAGCCAACGACAGTTATAATTGAGACGGCAATAACTAGGAGAGAGTTCTTTAATTTAACATCCAATTATTACAAGTTATCACTTCTTAATAAATGTAATATAACAGACAATCAATGTTGCATGCGACGGCCCAGACTGCAATGGGATGGGAAATTTATATCCTGGGGAAAAAAATATACTCTGTGTAGTGTGTGTGTGTGTGTGCGCGCGCGTGCATGCGTGCAAGTGTGTGTGTGTGTGTGTGTGTGTGTGTGTGTGTGTGTGTTTCAGCTTTCTAAAGTCTGCAGAGGCTGTGATAAGTGTTGCAAGACTCCAGCTATAAATAGCTGAGCTTGCCTCAATAGCTGACATCGCCACATTTGCATATGTACAATAGCTCCGGGCCAAGGCAGAGGAAAGAATAAGAAGGGGAAAAAAAAAGATTCCTTCTCCCTGATACAGAGTCTGCGAACTGGCAAGTGAAGGCAATGGCCCCCTGGCCCAGAAGGTGCCACAGCCCAACAGGGCAGCTGGCGAATTTGTCCTAAACTTAACGTGGCAGACAGCATTTTTTAAAAATAAAATTGTTTTTGATGTCTGACAAGCACACAGATAAGTGAATATATCATGAGTATGCAGCTTGATGACTTTTTACAAAGTGGACACACCCCAGGATCCAGCTCCAGAAAAATCGATAGAAATGATTAATATCCCAGAAGTGTTCCTCGTGCTCCTTTCCCAGCACCTCTCCCTCCTTGCACCTCAATATAACCACTATTTCAATTTCCACCTCCATAGATAACTTTTGCTCATTTCTGAACTTTACCTAAATGGAATCACAAAGTATGTTCTTTTGTGTCTGGCTTCTTTCACTCAATGTTATTTTGTGAGTTTCATCCACGCTCTTGCATAATGAAGTCTTCATTCATTTTTATTTCTAGATAATCTGCAACTGTGTGAATATGCCACAATTCATTTATATAGTTGGGGAACACTGAGTAGTGTTGAATTTGGGTATCTTACAAGTAGTGCTGTTATAAACATTCTTATGCATGCTGTTGGTAAACATATGTAAATCACCCCAAAGCATGTACCCGGGAGTAGAATCACTGGGCTATAGGGCAGATGCCTGTTCAGCTTAACTAGAAGCTACCAGATAGGTCTCCCAAGTGGTTGCACAATTCTGAATTCCCACCAGCGATCTATGAGAGTTCCGGGTGCTCCACATCTTAGCCAACACTTGATAGTATCCATTTTATTGATTTTCTTCATCCTGGTAGATGTGTAGTGGGGTCTTGGTGTGTCTTTATTTGCACTGTTCAAGCGACTAATGCAGTTGCATACTTGTTTACATATTTATTGGCCATTTGTATGTCCTCAGTGGTAAAAGTCTTGTTCGAGTGGTTTTGTTCATTCTTCTATTACTTGTCCTTTTCTAAATCTTTGCTATTAGTATGTATTATAAATGTCTCCTACTCTGAAGCTTGCCTTTTCACTTTCTTATTGTCCTTTGATGAAGAGATATTTTCAAATTTTAATACAGTTCAATCTGTAAAACTGCTTTTATGATTAGTACTATTTTCTGTGTGATACAGAATTTTGATCATATTTTTAAAAAAGGAATTCACTCAAGGCAGTTCTTAGCGAAGCTTCAGGAGAACAAAATAGTAGAGCAGTTTTAGTTTTAGTTTTTGCTCTCTTGTTTACCTCCTACAATTCGATGCACGTGGATTCAGTGGGTAGGCAGTAGAGTGAATTACTCAATTGTTGATTATCTATCCATTCATTTATTTATTTATTGAGACTTATGTGCCAGGCCCTGTGCTAAGAACTAGAATTCTCACAGATGAATATGACAGACACAGCTCATGACCTCAAGAAATATAAAACTCCTAGAAGGAAACACAGGGGAAAGTTCTTAGCCATTTTGAGCTTGGTGAAGCTTTCTTAAATAAGACATGAAGAAAACAAAAATGCTTGAGCTATAAAAGCAAAAAGGAAATTGATATATTGTACTTCATCAAAAGTAAAAATCTTCTGTTTTACAAAAAGACACTTAAGAAAGACTATAAAAAGTTGTAATAATAACCATCAACAAAATGAACAAACAACCTACTGAATGGAAGAAAATATTTGCAAATAATACATCTGATAAGGGGTTAGTATCTAAAATATATAAGGAACTCATACAAATTACACACACACACACACACACACACACACACACACACACACACACACAATCTAATTAAAAATGGGCAAAGGACCTGAATAGACATTTCTCCAAAATAGACATACAGATGGCCAAGAGACATATGAAAAGATGCTCAGCATCACTAATCATCAGGGAAATGAAAATTAAAACCACAATGAGATATCACTTCACATCTGTCAGAATGGTTATCATCAAAATGGTAACAAATAACAAGTGTTGGCGAGGATGTGGAAAGGGAACCCTCATATGCTGTTGGTGGGAATGTAAATTGGTGCAGCCACTATGAAAAACAGTATGGAGGTTCCTCAAAAATCAAAAATGGACCTACCCTATGACCCAGCAATCCTTGGGTATTTATCCAAGGAAACAAAAACACTAATTTAAAAAGATATAGGCAACCCTATGTTCATTGCAGCATTACTTGCAATAGCCATGATAAGGAAACAACCTAAGTGTCCACTGATGGGTAAATGAATAAAGAAGATGTGATATATGTATCATATATGATATATATATGGTATGTATATATCATATATATCATATATAATGGAATATTAGTCAGCCATAAAAAGTGAAATCTTGCCATTTGCAACAACATGAATGGAGAATGTTATGCTAAATGAAATAAGTCGGATAGAAAGAGACAAATACTGTGTGATCTCACTGACATGAAAATTTTTTTAAAAATGAATAAAACAAAACAGAAACAGACACATAAGTGTAGGGAATAAGTTGATGGTTGCCAAAGGGAAAGATGGAAAGGGGAAAAATAAATAAAATTAAAAATACAGATTCCAGGACCTCCCTTAGGTTCTGATTCAGTTGACAGCGTGGGGCTCAGCAATTGACATTTTAATAAGCTCTCCAGGTGCAAATTTAAAAAAAAAATTTAAGAGTTGTAATAATAAAATATAGCTATGTTCCTGGAACTTTTGAACATGATAACTTGGGTCTACCCCATTTTTCCAGTTATCTTTTTATTTATTTGTCCATTCATTTTTTCTGAGCAGACACTACATGTCAAGAATCATGGTAGGGCCTAGAAAATCACAGAACAGTAGACATGTTACTAAACATCGCAAGAAAAGTGTTGAGGTAGAAATAAGTGCAGAGGTTGTGGGGACAATGAGAAGGACTCCTGGAAGACTTCTTTGAGGAGGTGACACTTAAATCTGGCCTCAAAGGATGAGTACTAGAAAGCAGCTACCAGCTTGGAGGTAGGAAAGAGGTGGCAGTTTCCAAAAGGAAAACTAATTTTAAGATAGAAGAGCAAGAAGCGAGCCTGAAGAGGAAACAGCCACAAACATGTCTTGGAGGGATCTAAGTGACCTGAGGTGAATTTGAACTTCACTGTGTACAGTTGTTAGGGAGGTGGGAACATCTTGCAAATAAGAGTGAGTGGTCTTTCACAGCAGGGACTTACAGTTTAGTGACCAGCTGAAACTGTGACAATATGACCAGAGCCACTCTGGGCCTTAGTTTCTTCATCTGTAAAATGGGAAATGATAATGATAATAAATATTCATTGATGATTTACTCTGTCGCTAGCACTTTTCTAAGGGCTCAATGAGTGTTTACTCATCTAATCCTTTCAGTCTCCATGTGAGGTGAATTAAATCACTCTCCTCATTTTACAGATGAAAAAACAGAGGTCACCCAGCTGGTTAGGGTCAGGATACAAGCCCAGGCCATTTAGCCCCAGCGCCTGGGTTCCCAACTATTTCAGGACACAGCTCAATGGTAGAGCCAGCCCCCTAGGATTGCCATGAACAATAACTGAGGCAGTGAATGTAGCAGGGAACTAAAGCTCCATGCTGGGATCACAGCTGAGGCTCTCTAAGTGCCATCGCCATTAATAAACTGCCTAGACCAACTAATAGCTATGAAGTCTCTAACCTGGAGCATTGTTCTGTAGCAGGACATTGCTCTCCAGCACACATGGCCCACTGAGCAGCCAAATGCCCATTCACACACACTGTCTAGTCAAAGCTCCATCCATCTACCACACGGGATGTAATGATGTAGCCATCACATCCATTTCACAGAAAGGAACATCAAGATTTGTATGCTGTGTGTCCACGCTCTGAGGGAAGTCACGAGTGGGGTGGGGTTTGAAGCTCTATCCATGTGGGTCTCAGTTCTGCAGACTCACCCATTCCTCACAGTCAGAGAGCCCCTGCAAGACCTGGCACCAGGGGAGGTGGCCTCTCAGGACATCTAGACTCGGGGCCAGTGTAGATTCATTGGGAGAGTGGTAAGGATTCTCCAAGCAAAGACAATTAAATCCTTTAATATGGAATGTATTAGTCAGCTTTAGCTGCCAGAAAAAAATACCACAGATTGTGTGGCTTAAACAACAGAAATTTATCTTCCCACAGTTCTAGAAGCTGGAAGTCCAAGTTCAAGGTGCCATCAAATTCAGTTTCTGGTGAGAGCTCTCTTCCTGGTTTGCACATAGCCACCTTTTTATTATGTCATCACACGGCCTTTTCCTGTGCTTGTTGGAAGAGAGGGAGCTCTCTGGTGTCTCTTTTTATAAGGACACAAGTCCTTCCAGATAAGGGCCCCACCCTGATGACCTAGTTAACCTTAATTACCTCACTAAAGACCTCATCTCCAAATATAATTATTTTGAGAAATAGGTCTTCAACACATGAATTTCAGAGGGACACAATTTAATCCATTACACAGACAAAATAATAAAAGAATCGAAGAAGGGAGAGAAGAGAGACCAGAGTATCAAGTGAAGAAAATAAGAGAAGAGAAGAACGTAAAACCAGGAGATAATAAAAAAAAAAAAAGGAGGGGTGGGCCAGGCTGGGGTTATGACCAGTGAAGCCTTGAATCATTTGCTGGGGACACATGCAGCCACCAGAAACTGCTTATCTGGGACCTCTTGAACAATTAGGAGTTTTCTGTTGGTAAAAGATGGAGTTGGCACATACACAAAATGTCTATATTTGAGATTCATAAATAAAGACCCTTTGATGTAAGTAATTTAAAATGAACAAAAATCTGGTCGCTGTGGTTGGAATGCCCTTCTGAGTCAACTAATGAATCTCTCCAATTTGCAGTTAGTGAAATGAAAGCCCAGAGTGGGGAAAACATCTGCCCCAGGTCACACAATCCTCTCACATCCAAGATTTTTGACGGTACCTGCCGCATTCCTTTCTGGAGGTCATGCACAGCACAGAGAGGCCACAATGGGTGGCACATGTGGCCGACAGGGAAATTGAGATTCAAAAGAGTAAAAAAGCTTGTTTCAGAGCCACCAGCACATCGCTTTCTACTCTAAGCAATGATAATAATGTGTGTCAGGGGCTTATTGGGGGTTTCCTTCAGCTGAGAGCTTTGCATGCAATAGTCTGCCTAATACTCACTGCATTATCCTTCCTTTTCCAAACTGGAGAAGGAAAAATGGAGGCTCAGAGAGGAGATGATGGTATATGTCCACCTGTACACGTCCACATAATTTCAGGGGGTGGGGTTTTGCTATCAGGCGGGACCTCAAAGAGGTGTGGAACTCCCCAGGTTAGGAAGCAATGGCATCCTCTGAGGGGCCAGCCCACACGGATTGGGAGTGACACTCTCTAGACAGAAGGTCCCCACGTGGCTCCCAAACCTGGGGTGTCAGCTCTCGCAGCTGAGGCGCCGCAGCCAAACCCTCCCTCCTTCTGGGGGAGACGAGATGTGCAGAGGCCCGAGGGGGAGGCTCAGGCTCACAGCCGGATGGGCAGACTGAGAGGCTCCCGGCCAAGCGAGGTGTGATCTCCCCCCCGGCGTTCAGCGTCCTGGAGTGTGAACTCCAAACGCCCAATTCCCAACATTTGGCCATATATTTTTTTTTTTATTTCTTACCCCAAAGCAGATCCAGCTCCAATGCAGGCTCCTGGCTGGGGTGCAATTGGCGGTTTTGCAGAATAAAAGTGGCTGCTCACACAGAGAGTGGGGAATAGGGAGGGAAAACCTAGTGAGGGCAGTGAGAGGTCAGGGACCCTGGGGAAGGGTCATTGGTGTGGAGTGAGTGTGTGAATTGATGGACAGAGGGATAGAGATATTGACAAACAGGCACTGGGCAGGCAGTCTGGACAGGATGAGGCCACAAACCATCATTCTCTCTTTCTCTCTGGGCCCCATGATACACAGCGCCTTTGTCACCACACTCACCTCTCTGGATGGCGAAGGTTCTTGTCTCTGTCTGTCTCTTAAGGGATGAGCCTTACAAAGCTCTGTGTGGCTGGGACTGAGTATAGGGTTTAATCCGGAATGGATGAACCACGTTGATGAACCCTGAATCAAGGGGACAGGGAGGTGGGAGAGAAGAAAGAAGGAAGGGAAGATGAGGTGAGGGTCGTTTGATCTCCATATAGACACTGTGACATTTCACACACAATAAAGAAGAACCATCTACTGCTACATCCACGCATGGATCTCAAAGACAGACACATAAGCAAAGTAAGGCAGACACAAAAGAGAAGAGACTATAACATTCCATTTGCATGAGTTTCAAACCAGGCAAAGCTAACCTATGCAATAAGTTTCAGAACAGTTGCCTCTGGGGGCATTAACATGGGGGGACAGGAGGGTGCCTTCTGGGTTTTGGAAATGTTCAAAATCTTGATCTAGCTGATGGTTCCACAGGCATTCACATATGTGAAAGTCCATCAAATTATAACCTGAAGATTTGTGTACTTTGGGGTACACTTTCTTGCATGTAAATCCTATAGCTCAATTATTTTTAAAGTAGATAATACGACAGAAAATGAATAAATGGATGGACGGATGGATTAAGGACAGGCATTCATTAAATGGACAATAACGGTTACTTGCTGTGTATGGGGCCCTGTGCTGGTTTGAGGACCTGGAGACAAATGAATCCCAGCTTTTTCCTGCAAGGAGCTCACAGGCCTGGAGACAGGTGCATGCAGGCAGGCATCATAACAAAACAACAGGAGGGCTGCAGTCGGAAAGAAGGGAGGGCCTGGATCAGAGGAGAGGGAAAATATTTGCCAAGAGCATCAGATGGGAAAAGTGGGATTAAAAGAGAGAGAGAGAGAGAGAGAGAGAGAGAGAGAGAGAGAGAGAGAGAGAGAGAGAGAGAGAAATAGACTGAATACAAAATTGTACAACAAAAAGATACATGAAAAATAGAAGTAGATGAATAATGGGTAGGTAGATGGATGTACGGATGGAGATTTTATTTTATTCCTTGAAGGTAAAATTTCCCCACACATAGTAAATGTTTAATTACATGTTGAATGAATAAGTAATTGAATTGAATATAGCATAGAAAATCAAGCAAGGATCTTAAACATTTTGAGATTCTTTTGTCTGATCATCTACCTGCTCGGCTCCAGCCTAGAGAATAATCAGGATGCAGGCAAGACCTCAGGACAAAGTGTTCATTGTGGTTTTATTTATAATGGCAAAGCTTAGGGGGCAGCCCCCAAAAGGTAACAACAGAGAGGCCTGAACCAGCAGCCACATGAGGAGGCCTGAAGCAGTCATATGACTGGCAGAAAGCATTGTTAATAATATAAGAAAATGTTTAGAATGAAAAATAAAGACAAAATAAAATAATTAGCTTATAAAAATAGGTATGCAATATGAATTCATCAATGTTTATGTTTATTGTTTTTTTTTTAAAAAAAAAGGACAGGAAAAAATTACATTGAAGCTTTCTTTGTGGTTTTCCCTAAGTGGCAGGATAATTTTGTATTGTGCTTTGCTACTTATTCTGCATTAACTAACCATCCCACCATGGCGATAGAGTGCTTTAATTATCAGGCAAAGGAAGGCCATTCCTGCTTTGCCAACTTCAAGAAGAAAGGAAAAGGGAATTTGCTCTAAAAAATCGTCAGGATATTAGTGATATAACCATGACAATCAATTTCAGAATAGTCTCACCTTAAAGTCTCCCCTTTTCTGTTCTCATAAATGCATACATCCTCAGAACATAGTTGTACTGAAAAGCCAAGGTGGAATAGACCCCTTTTCCTCGTAAACAATCTCTTTATTCATCCAACACATTTATTGAGCACATACTATGAGCCAGGAAAGCCAATGGGCTGTAACCTCTTTGCTGGGAGTATTCTGTTAGATATCAAGCCTGGGTTAACTGGACTGTCACCCCTACTCACTCAAGCAGGGGATAAGAGGAGTGCTTAACATCTATGGAGTCCTTACTTCATGCTAGGGACTCGACATGCACCATGGAGACGAAAGTTAACCTAGACCTGTGAGGTAAGCACTGTAGAAATTTCAAAGATGAGATAACAGAGGCTCAGAGAGGCTAGAAAACCTGCCCAAGGACACACAGTGAGAACATGGCAGAGCAAGAATCCGTGGTCACACACACAAGGCCATCCTCCCTTTCTGAGACCTGCTCCAACACAGGGATCATGGCTATCACAGTCATCAGAGAGAGAGGGCAAACAAACAATAAAAAGATAATATTATGTCAGGTCTTTGAAAGTTCTGTGAAGAAAAACAAAGCAGAATGAGAGACAGGGAATGACAGATGTGTGTAAGGACCAGTTTAGATAAGATGGATGTAGAGTTCTGTAAGTCAAGACCTGAATCAAGAACCAAACCATGTGGAGAACCATGGAGAGTATACGAGGCAGCAGGAACAGGAAGTGCAAAGATCCTGAGGTAGGACAGAGCTTGGCACCAACAAGGAACAAGTTGAGGCCAGTGGAACTGGAATAAGGTGGGCATGGCAAAAGAAAGAAGGTACTAAGAGGTGAGGATGAAGAGGTCCCCCGAGCACATAGAGCCATGAAAGACTGAAAAATGCCTGGGGTTTTTCACATTAAAGGGTTTTGTGCAGGCTACAGCAAAGCAAGGGGGCGGTCGCTACTGTTCCAGTCCTGGTGATAGATAAGTATGGCTCAGACTAGGGTGGTATCAAGAAGCAGCCCCCTCCCTACTAATAAAACAACACAACACTATTTAACTAAGTGGAATATGTTCAGAGAAACTGACTTTCAAGACACCATCTTTTTCTAGAACCTCGCAGAACTGGGACATGTTAAAAGCACGTTGGTTGATGGGGTAAGGGATCTGAAACACTCCTCTATATCAGGAGCAGTGCTTTAAATGGCTGCTCAGATGAAAGCAAAGGTGTGGGAGCCAGCTCCTTTGATGGACCCCCATATCTAGTGCGGTTTCCAAGATCTACTGTTACAAATTCACATCACCCCTTTTTAAAATAATCTGTGACATTTGGTTGTGTTGTGAGCAAATACTAAATTTCTCTTGACCACTCAGTTACAGATGAGAAGTCTGAGGTTCAGAGAGGCCAGGGAACCCGTCTAAAGTCACACAGTGAATTATCTAGTATTCCGTTAACGGTAAGTGGCAGGGCTTGCATCTGAACTGCGACAGCCTAATCCCCGGATTACTTTATAACCGCCATCATGTTATCCTGGCAATCACTTGGTAAGCAAGTATTTTATGAAGTGATAAATCTATGAATTACTATCTTGGGGGCCTTTCCTATCTCATGTAATCCCAGAAGACAGAGAAACTTAGAAGAGTCAGTATAAAGGATGCTTTTAGCAGTTAGAGTTCCTTAAAGCTGAAATTGTCTGTGGGCATGTGGTAGGAAGCTCCCCATCCCTGGATGCAAACAAGCAGAAATGAATCAATCATTTCATCTGTATATAAATACAAATATAGGCTTCAAGCTTTCAGTGGAGATTATACCAAATTATTCATATTAAATCTTCCAACCTTAATATCTTATGCATGTGTCATTCATTAATCTACATATTTATTCAGTTGATTATTGAATAATAATCTACCATGCACCAGGCTCTGGGCTAAATGCTGAGACAGAAAAGAGAGAAGTATCAACAGATTCTCTGTCTTCATGAAGTTTACAGGGAAAGTAATGTCATATGCATTTTGATAACATTTATTCTTTTTTCAAAAGTGTTGCCTGTGGTCCAGAGATATCCATGTTCTTTAACTTCATTAAAACTTCTTCAAGAAAGGATTGGCATTGTCCCTTTGTAGAGTTAAAAACAAGCACGGAGAGGTGCAGGGACCTGCCCAAATGGTATGTTAATGGCAGAGAAAGGACATAAATCTTGATCTGCTAAAGTCTTCATGGAAACTTATCCCGCTACTAAGTTCCCTATAGAAAACACGGGAATCCTTGGAAAACAACTCCCCACCCCCAAAATATACCTTCATGCCAATTTGCTGGGTCACGGGGCTGCTCTAAGAAGCCCCAGTCTTCCATCTCATGTGACAGGAGGAGACCTGAACCAGAAACTAGGCCATTCCCCTCTCAGCTTAATGCATTCTCCACTAAATTAAAGTCATGCCTCTTTTTAAGTTGAGGGAATTTTTTTTTACATAAAATATTTACAGCATTTAAATATCATTAGTAATTACATTTTATTTTATTTCGAGCTAGTTGGAAACATTTTATTTCTAATTAGGTACATTTGTTTTTAATAACCAGTTTATGGAATAGAAAGACCTCACTGTAATGAATGAGAAACAGGAGGGAGCCTTGCTGGGCACATCACGTGACCCAGGGAATGGGTCTGGGGCTCTGCAAAGATAAAAAGGCCGCCCAGACCAAGACTCACAGCTCTGGGGCCAGAGTCTCCTCCACCTTTATTAGTCATCAAAGAAACAATGGAGCAAATACAGAACTGGACACCAGTGGAAACTTATAATAATGATTACTGCAAACTTTTTTTTTCTTTTTAGCATTTACTATTTCTAAGGCACTCGTGCTATGCATTTTACTACTTGAAACACTGCTGCTAATGATGATCATAATCAGCTAACATTTATTGAGTAGTTGCCATATGCCAGGCACTTTGTGGGCAGGATTTGTTTTAATCCTCATGAGAAACTTTTTTGGGTAGGTTTGATCCCTCGATCTGAATTCTATAATCCAAAAGGCTCTGAAAACTTAAAGTGTTTAAGTAACATGTTTGACTGCAAATCCTGACCTAACCTGACTTGAGACTCTCCAGGGTTTTTAAGGAGGCTGTGTTGTGGAACCCTGCTGCCAAATGCTACTGGGATGGTCATGAGTGCTGTCCCCAGTCCACAGGTGAAGTCTCTGAAATCTGAAGGAGACCTGGTCCTAAGAGGTTTGGGTGAGGAATTATGGACCTGTATTACTGTTCTCCCTGATGTACAGGTGGAAAAACAGATTGGGCAGTGAAATGACTCACCCCAGGGTTGCACAGCTTGGAAGTATGGATTTGAGTCCACATCTGTTTGTTATACTATTCAAAGCAGAAGCCCTGATGGCACCCCCCCCAACCCACCCACCAACCCCTGCCCCATGCCACCTGCTCTTTTCTTACTTCAGGGTCTTGGCTATCTGCCCCAAGCAGAACTAGAACCCAAGACTCTGCTTTATTGCCCCATCCTTGTCCCTGCTCAGCAACCTACCCAGAGTGTTTGTTGACCAGCTAAAGGATCTCATAATCTTCACTGTGAAGAGATAGGCTTAGAGTTACCTAATTACTGAGTTGAAGGGGACCGAGATGTTTTGAAATCTACAGTTACAACCTCGAGGAGGTTTTCATATAAAATGCAGATGCCTGATCCACTCCCAGGCTTGTGGAATTATAACCTCCAAGGGTGTGGCCCAGAAATCTGCATTTTCAGTATTCTCTTCTCCATCATGATCTGATGAAGAGTAGATCAGATCTTGGGCTGGTATTTTGGAGCTTAACCATTTTATTCCCTCCTTTACCTTCACCTGTTATATGGGTCTTTTACCAACCTTCCTGTCAGAGAGATGCTTAGACTGTTTTATTTGCATACCTTCAGAGACGGAGAGCTCACTAACTTTCATAACTATTAAACCCAAACCTGAAATTTATGAAACACCCCAGTGCTGATCTCTGGAGCCTTGCAGAAGGGGCAATTGATCCTGCACTGGTTAACTTCTGTCAGGTAGATTAGATGAGTGTGTATGTGTAAGAATAGGGGCTGGAGAGGTGGCTATGGCCATATTCTAATGCATTTGGAAATCATCATAAGGTAAATGAGTGTTGATGGGGCTCCACACAGAGCATACCTTGCCACATTTGCACCTGTGACCAGTGGATTTGATGGCATCAGGCACAGCTCACCAAATGGGTGGTCAGAAGTTTCCAGTTCTGCCCATTACTGCTTTGTGACTTCAGGTAATTCACCCAAGCTCTTTGAAACTCAGTTCCCTCTTTTGTAAAAGGTAACAAACAAACACTACCTCTCAAAGATGTGAAGATAGACTTTATGCAGGTTAGAGATGGTATATTTCAAATGTGGATCATTGGATAAAGGGACTATTCACCAAGATGGGGCAGGGTATAGCAAAACTACTAGAAATGGGGCAGCACCCCAGGGTTAGTAATAATAGGGAGATTTTTCCACCCTAGACCTGAAAAGATGAAGTGGGAAGGTATGGTATTTCTGGTACCGGTAGTGTGTGTGTGTGTGTGTGTGTAGGGGGGTGGGAGAGGGAGGGAGAGGGAGAGAGAGAGAGAGAGAGATTGAGAGAGAGAGAGAGAGAGAGAGAGAGAGAGAGAGAGAGAGAGAGAGAGAGAGAGAGAAGATAATAAATGCCTGGGAAGTGAGGCTGAAGTCTTCAGACAAGAAACGAAGCAGGTCAGTAGCAACACTACAGAGAGAAAAGCCTGGGCAAGGAATAAATACCCGACCTCTCTCTCTCTCTCTCTCTCTCTTGTTCCTCCCTCAGATCTCCTCCCAGGGCTCCTTATTGGCCAACCAAGCCAGGAGATGATGAAGTCTAAGGAGTTTCCCAACAGAAGGAAGGGACAAGGATGCAGAGAGGACCTGAAGGGGCAAATGAACAAGATGGAGACATCTGTGCTGAAGCTTTAATGAGAAAGTGAAGTTCAATAGTTGGTATGGTCTCTTTAAAAAGGGACCATGTGTCAGCTACTGAAATTACTGTAAGGCCTCTTCTGCTTTCCCATTTTTGCTGT
Source organism: Macroglossus sobrinus (assembly GCA_004027375.1). Lineage (NCBI taxonomy): Eukaryota > Metazoa > Chordata > Mammalia > Chiroptera > Pteropodidae > Macroglossus > Macroglossus sobrinus. The sequence continues at coordinate 19,386 of PVKZ01005848.1, read as the reverse complement.
CCTTGGCATTGACCAGCACCCCAAACAGCATACCTGGATGGAGACACTTTGGGTCAAATCCCTCAGGGCTGAGAGGACCACCAAGTGGCCAATCCTGGGTGCTGCATAGCCAAGAGCATGGCTTCTCCAGAAAGCTGGGCAGGCTGGAAGCCAGGGGCCACTGGGGTTGTTTGTGAAATTCTGGCCATGTGTAGCTATGAGCTGTCAAAATCAAGAGGCTGACATTTAACATGCAGCAGCTTCCTGTGATGGATAAATATTAAACACAGCACTACCGACAAGACTAAGTAAATATCTATTAGTCTTTGAGATGCAGTCTGCAGGCACAAGGAGAGGATGTCCTAATTGCTCACCCCTCTCAAAATATTAAATAAGCATCTTGCTAGACTTCAGCAGGAAGAACTTGTTGGCATAACTCTCTCTCTCTCTCTCTCTCTCTCTCTCTCTCTCTCTCATATATATATATATATATATATATATATATATATATATAATAATTATATATATATTATATATATATATATATATATAAAATTTCCAAATAAGGAAATTAGAATTTGAAAAACTAAGCATTTCTTTGACCCTCATTCAAAGACTAGACTAGAAGGTAAAACTGCAAGACACTTTAGAGATGGTCTAATTCAACCCATTTTTTTTATAGGAGTTAAAAAAAATTAAACATGAAGGCCAAGAAGGAGAATTATGGCCAAAAAATCACCCATGACACCAAGTCAGACTTAGTTCTGGCAATCTTTTTGTACTTTGGAAAGTCTCTAGAGAGAGAAAGAGAGTATATACACATACAAATACTCCTTGGCAATGAGCTACAGTGCCCGGAAATGGTTATCTTTTGCCTACATTGATAGGTGTATATATAGACACACATGCACAACTTGGTAACAAACTACAGTGTCTGGAATGAGCACCATTCAAATCTGTCATCAGGTGATCACTAAGCACCTGCTAGAAGAAACTGTCCTAGGTCCTGCATGGGAGCAATGGCCAGGAAGAGGGTTCCTGAGAATGTGTAGGTGTATCAGAAGTAGGTGCATTCTTTGGAAAGAATAGGGAGTGGTAGAAGTAGTGTCTCTTGGCTGTGACCTCCTGGCTGTAATGTACCATCTCAGGATCCTAGGAAAGCTGGCACAAGGATGCAGAGCAGGAATAGCAAGAAGAGGCAGACAGGGTGCAAACACTAGAGAAGGCCATGGAGGGTCAAATGTCTCACCTCTCCTTCTTCCACATGGGTATTTGACCTGCACAGTCACCCTGGACCCCACAGTTGGTTTAATTCTCTGACTGCCATTTTCAAATTCTTAGTAATTTTTGAACAATTTTTGCACTTTCCTTTTGCACCAAGTTCCAGAAATCTTGTAGCTAATTCTATCTCTTCATGAAGACAGTGCTGAGCAGAGTCTCAGCCAGCCCGTGGGAACATGCAGTGTACGCAAGAAACATTCGTCTTAAGCCACAGAGCATGGAGAATTGTTCTGTTACTGCAGTATAGCTCAGCCCGTCCTAACTGTTCCCAGAGGCAGCCTCAAGGCCCAGGGAATCTGGAGAGGAGAGGAAGGAGCCTGGAAGGGAGAGGACTAAGCCACACATCAGTGTCTCCATCCTGCATCACAAGCTCTGGGTGAGATTTGCTTGGGAGAGACTTCCGTTTTTATCCCAACAGCTACCACATGCCTAACTCAGTTTCTGCTACACTGGTGTAAGTTGTGGCTGAAAGGTGTCAGACTTAGGATGGACAGACCTGGATCCTATTACTGGCTCTTTGACTGTAGGCAGGGGACGCAAGCTCTCCAGACTCGAGCTCCTCACATGGAGAATGGGAGTAATAGTGTCATAGACCCATCACAAGGCTGCTGCGATGACCCAAGTAGGAGCTCCAGAAGTGGTGGCTATTATTATTGTTTTGTTGTTGACAAATGGAGAGCACATGGTGGCCCCAAGGCTGACTTCCCTATTTGACATTCTCCAAGGAACCATTTAAAAAAGGGATCACCCAGCAAGGAAGAGGTTTGCCAGGGAGCTCAGTAAGCCAAGGGTCCGGTGCAAGCATCCCAGGATGAAAATTTAGGCAGGGGCCAAGCACCCTTGAGCTAGATGCTGATGTTCCCACTTCCCAGAAAAAGGAAAGGAAAGTCAGCCCCAAGCGACACTGGAAATTAGTGGCAGATCTGGGACTCACACTGAGACATCCTAATCCCAGAATCTGACTGCTTTACCACATCACTGCAGGCTTTGTGCATCAGAAATCTCTAACCTCAGGAGGTAAGCCTGGATGACAGGTAGTTTAAAACAATTTAGTGCTCACAGGCCTGAAGTCATCCATCACTGATGTTTCCTTTCAAGGGCCCCAGAACTCCACTCTACTTTAAAATCTTATTCTGGTCTCTGTCTCATCCCAGAAGCAGTGGCAAGTCCCCAAGTTGATGAGCAGAACCAAAAGTTTAACAAATGTCCATACCAACTGAGTTATCTTATAATGTATCCAGGCCTGTATAGGTCACCACAAGTCCCTGATGTTGGTAGAACAGCAAGATTCTAAACAAATTGGTTTACTGTCATGCCTGGTATATCAGTTACCTATTGACATATAATGCTGTGTAACAAATAACCTTGGTAGTGTACAGAAATGGGCTTGTATTGCTCATGGTCAGCCATGTAGCTCTGCTGGTCTCAGCTGGGATCGTGTTCATGTTTAGAACTCAGTTGGCTATGGGCTGATCTAGGCTGGCCTCAGCTTGGATGAGTGAGTCCTCTTGGTTCTGTTTATACATGTACTTCTCATGGTGACAGCAGGGGTCAGGAGAGAGCAAGCACAGCCACACCAGCACATTTCAAGCCTTTGTCTGCATCTCATGTGCTGACATCTCATTGGCCAAAGCATGCCATGTGAGAGGTGCAGAGTCAGTGTAGGAGGGCACTGCAAAGTCACATGGTGCAGGGCATGGGTGCAGGGAGGGCCAAAGGCTTGGAACCAGCATTCCAATCTCCCATCATGGCACTGGGCTCAGGCTACACTGTGTCTAACAAGAGAGCAAGTCAGAGTGGTTAATTGAAGTCTATACAAATCACTTCAACAGGCCTCCTCTGAGTTGAACAATAGCTAATTTGTAAAGTATGGTGTTGGAAAGATGTTGGGTGTCTTTGATTCAACAATCTCATGAGAAGCAATGTTCTCATCCTAGAGAAGTCACCAGGCAGTGGAAAAAGATGTATGTACAGGATATCAGAAGAAAACTGTGACAAATGGAGACTGTGATAAAAACGGAAGTCTCTCCCAAGCAAATCTCACCCAGAGCTTGTGATGCAGGATGGAAAACTGTGGCCATCGATAAAAGACCAGTGAGAACATTTATGCAATGGTCAAAGCAAGTCATAAGGGAAAGAAAAGGGAATATTCAATGCTCAAGAGGGTAATAAGTAATATAGAAAGAAATGTCAGGGGAGGGGGGTGGGTACGGAGGCAGGAAGAATGGGCTACAGTGAGGGGGTGAGGCCTGGGCTGTGACCTCAGGAGTATGTATTGATGGGGGCAGAGGATTCCAGGTGGAGGGGACAGCATGTGCAAAGGCCCAGCCAGTGTGAAGAGTCCCAATGTCACTGACTCTGCCACCAGCCCCACATGCTCAATTCTCCCTCTCCACATCTCTTTCCAACTCTGTCCCTCCTTCCTCTCTCCAGAAGCCTTGGTCTCCGGCTACCCCCATTTCTCTCCCTAGTTGACACACCCCATACAGTCCTCTCCCATGGGTCTCATGGTCTTCCACAGTGACAGCTAGATTCCACAAAAGCTTCTTTATTCTCCAGGTGAGGGATCAGACAGTCACCATTCCAAATGCTATGATGATAATAATAATAGCTCTTTATTAAATGCTTGCTACAAGCACTGTCCATATATTTTCTAATTTCTTTCTCATAGCCGCCAAAACCCTGCCACCTGCCTACACTACCCTGGACCCTGACTCAGACATAGGATAGGCTGGGGTGCCCAGGACAGGATGTCTTCTCAAAGAACAGAGATGGCAAGGGACAGCCATGCTGGCCAGCCATGTGCTCAGAGCCACCTGAATAGAAAGGAGGACCCAGCAATGACTGCTGAGCACAGAAGGGGCACTCCTCAGCTATACATGGCCACCATGGACAACAGCAGGCTGGGGCAGAGTCTCTGAGACTTGTGTAGTGGCCTCTTATCACCTGTGAGTGGCTCTGTACTGGATGGTACAAGCTATCACTTTCACTTGGGGACTATGAGATGAGCATTAAGAGCTTCCACTGTCTGCCAGGCCCAGGCCCAGCCCCAGCATCATTTCACAGGTGATAATAAACATCTGGGTGTCTATTCATGTGACCACTTTACAGAAAGGGAAACTGAGACCCCATGAAGTTAAATACAGTCATTAAATACAGAGGATGTGTATAAAACCATGAAGATTACCAAATCTAATATATACTTTTTCCTATACATACATATGATAAAGTTTAATTTATAATTTAGGCACAGTAAGAGATTAACAATAACTAACAATAAAATAGAATAATTATAACAATATACTTTAATAAAAGTTATGAGAACGCAGTCTCTCTCACTCTTTTAAAATATCTTATTGTACTGTACTCAACTTTTTATTTAAAGGAAGCACTTTATGGCTTCTCCTTGGCATATCTGAATTGCCAGCGTTTAGGAGCTATTATTAAGTAAAATAAGACTTACTTGAACACAAGCACTGTGATAACCCCAACAGTTGATCTGATAACCAAGAGGGTAGAGACTAACAAGTGGGTAGAGCATACAACATGGAGGTACTGGACAAAGGAATGATTTATGTCCTGAGAGGGTATGATTTAAAACCAATGGATTGTTTGTTTCTAGAATTTTCCATTTAAGATTTTCAGGCAGTAGTTGACCATAGGTGACTGAAACTTCCGAAAGTGACACCACGGATAAGTGAGGACTATGATAAGTTGTTCTCATTCTCATAGCAAGCATGAGGTACGGTGGGGACTTGAACTCAGATCCACTTGGTGTAAATGGTCCGGTCTTCAGCCCTGCCCACTATGTGCCAAGTGGTCGGGCTTTGGCGGAGGAAACTGGTGTGATCCCCATGTCAGGGGCAACAGTGAATACAAATTGTCAGGAGCAAGAGTCTGTGATTGTCTACTTTTAAAATTCTTTCTTATTTCATTGTTTTTGACATATGTCTACTTCATAAAATAACCACCACCCGCAAGATCATGGAAGTATCAGTTACCCCCAGAAGTCTGCTCAGTCCCTTTGGAATCTCTCTTTGCCTTCCCTCTTCACTTCCACCACCTTGCAATCCAGACAACCACTGATCTGATTTCCATCACTACAGATTACATTGTCTCGTCTAGAATTCTATATGAATGGAATGTACAGCATGTAATCTTTTGTGTCTGCCTTCTCTCACCCAGCATAATACCCTTAAGGTCCATTCAAGTTTGTGCCAGTATCAATTGCTCATTGCTGTTCATTGTTAAGTAATATTCCATTGTCTGTTGAGCCATTCACCTGCTGACAGACATTATTTAGATTGCTTCCAGTTAAGGCTTATTACAGATAAAGGTGCTGTAAATAACAGTGTAGTCGTGGAGTCTCTATAGTGACATATGTTTTCATCTGGGTGTGTATCTAGGAGTAGAATGGCTGGATTGCCTGGTAGCTATATTTTTAAATATTTTAAAAACTGAAAATCACCTTTTGAAGAGACTGTGCCATTTACCTTCCCACCAGCAGTAGATGAAAGTTCCGGTTTTTCTATATCCTCATCAACACCTTGTACAAACAGCATTTTAAATGCTGAATTTTCAGATAAATGTGCAGCGGTATCTCATTGTGATTTGAATTTGTATTTTCTTAAAGATTAATAATGTGGAGCGTCTTTTCTTATGTTTATTTGCCACCTGTATATCTTCTTCTCTCACACGTCTATTCAACAGTTTTTGCCACTTTTAAACTATGCTTTTTATTTTGAGAGAATCATAGTATCAACTTTGAGCATGTGCTCAGTTTTTAAGCAGGCATTTTTGTTGTTTTCTTATTGAGTTTCAAGAGTTCTTTGTATATGCTGAATACAAGGACTTTATTAAATATGCTTTGTACAAATATTTTTTCCCAGTCTGTGTATATTTATAGTCACTTAGCAATGTTTTTCTAAGAGCAGTTCTTAATTTTTATGAAGTTCAATTTATCAATATTTTCTTTGATGGATTATGAGTTGGGTGTTATCTCAAGGAACGTTTTGCCTAATGCAATGTTTCAAAGATTTTCCCCTGTATAGTGACCATTTCCAGCATTCGTTACTCCTTTATACATCCATACTCTCCCTTGATATCATTTGCTTGGCTAACGTGCTTCCCTAATATTTTGCATAGAGCAATTCTTCCAGCTTTCATGTGTTCTTTTGTAAAAATTAAAAAAACTTATTTCACCTTTGTTTTCAAAAAATATTTGCCCTGGATATAAAATTTTAGGCACATTTTTTTTCTTTCCATATTTTAAAGGGACTACCTTACTGTCTTCTGGTTTGCACTGTTCTTGATAAGAAATCTGCTATAATTCTTATTTTTTTTATTTAATCTGTATGTAATGTCTCTTTTTTCCTCTGGATACTTTTAAGATTATTTTATCTATCACTGCTTTTAGGCATTTAATTATTATTTGCCTTAAGATAGTTTTTTGTTTGTTTGTTTTTTCTGCTTGCAGTTTGGTGAGCTTTTTTAATCTGGGTTTTCATCAAATTTGGAAGTTTTTCAATGATAATTCTTCAGAGATATTTCTCTATCTTCCTCCCTTCCTTCAGAGCCTCCAATTAGATGTGTATTAGGCTGCTTGAAGTTTACCCACAGCTTCCTACTGCTCTGTTAAATTTTGAATACTCTTTTTTGTGTGTGTGTAACTTAAATAGTTTCTATTTCTGTGTCTTCCAGTTCATTAATTCTTTCTCCTTAAATGGCTAATCTGCTGTTAACACCAATCAAGATATTTTTCATGTCAGACATTAAAGTTTTCATTTCTGAAATTTGTTTTTATATATCTTCCATGTCTCCACTTAATGAGCTTGACTTTTTCTCCAGGTTACTGAATATATGAATATAATTATAAAAACACTTTTATTGTTCTTGCCATTTTGGGGTCTGTTTTAATTGATTGAATTTTCTCTTCCTTATAGGTTATGTGTTCTTGCTTCTTTGCATGCCTATTAATATTTTGATTACATGACAACTATTGTAGATATTTTTCCATTTCTATAAATATTTTTGAGCTTTGTTCTTGGAAGCAGTTAAGTTACTTAGAAACAATTTGACTCTTTCAGGTCATGCTTTTAATTTTTGCCTGGTGGGACCAGAGAAGGGATCTATCTGAGACTAATTGCACCCCAGTACTGAGGTAATGCCCTTCTGAGAGCTCTGCCTGACAGAACAGAAGTCATTCCTGGGCATCCTTCTATCTATCTCATTCAGGTTCCCTTCTTTCTCATCTCAAGTCATTTTCTTACAAGTATTTTCTGTCAAGTATTCTGCAAAATACTCAAGGGTAGCCCTCTGCAGATCTCTGGAGCTATTTTTATGTGCACTCCTCTCCTCTCTGATACTCTGATCTGCAAATTGGAGCTTTCTTGGACACTCAGCTCCATCTCCTCAACTCAAGAGCGCCCTGACCCGCCTGGGTCTCCCTGCCCTGTGCTGTGGCTTAGAATCTTTCTCCAAGCAGTAAGCTGGGGGTAATTATTGTAGAGCTCATCTCATTGGTTTGTTACTTCTCTGGGATCACTTTTCTTTGTTGCCTGTGTTCAATAGCTTAAAAACCCTTGTTTCGTATATTAAAATTTTTTTTTTCTGATGGGAGGGTAAATCCAGGCCCTGTTATTCCAGTTTGAATGGAAGCAGAACCTCTGTATGATCAAGTTTTGATAAAATAAAGCATATGAAGAGAGGTTCTGAAATTAGTGTTATCAAGAAATTTATTTACTACCAGGCCCTCCAATCTGCCCATTGCATGGATCATCTCTCTCTAGTGCTTGGTGTAGTAATGCTACCTCCACTTCACAGAGTGAGTGACTGAGATTCCAGGGCTTTGAAGAAGCTGTTCAAGATCGCAGAACAGGAATCCAAATACAGATCTGTCTGATTATACTTGCCCTCTTACCTCACCACCTTGCTTGTTCACTCAAAGGCTAAATGAATGAGAGAAAGAAAGAAAGAAAGAAAGAAAGAAAGAAAGAAAGAAAGAAAGAAAGAAAGAAAGAAAGAAAGAAAGAAAGAAAGAAAGAAAGAAAGAAAGAAAGAAAGAAAAAGAAAGTGGTAGGATGAAGTAAGTAAACACATTCATGCCTCTGTGTCACTTAATTTTTCACCATCAAAAATGCCAGTGTTGGAAGGGAACACCTGTAGATCACCTTGACCCATTTTAGAGTTTCAAGAAAGGCAAGGAATTTGCCTAAAGCCACACAACAATGGATCAGTCCTGAAATAAAATCTCCTCTCCTACTCTTCTTATTCAATTGAATCTCATAGAGCAAGAAGTGTTCCAGTAATATATATATGTGTGTATATAATATTTGGCTTTAAAGATGTGTTCAAATATGTTTCTTTCACCTGGGCTTGCAAAACAGTCGGATTTTATTTGGACAAATTAGGTTTGAGTGCATGGTGGAGCTCTGGGCGAGGGGAGAGAGGTCAGAGCTAACGAGGAGAAATAAAGCTGAGATGTTCAGTTAGGCTGTGTCGGGGCTTATTTAGAGAACACGCTGGGTTCGCTTTCCCCTGCAACTGTAACTTAATCTGGTGGTCTCTCCTCCCAGATTCACTTCAGGCTTTTCTCCCTCAGCTGACCCGCTGGGACTGCTTTCTTAGAGAGCCCATTTGGAAGCAAAACCATTAAAAATGACTTGTATTAAGGGGCCTTTCATTTTAGGCTGAGAGGAACCGAGGGATGACTTTGGAGTAAGATAAAGTCTGACCTAGGTTCCAAGTGTATTAGTTAGGACTCTTTCTGTTGTTAATTATAAAATTCATTTAGAACTAGATTAATAAACATATGTGTGTATATGTTTATGTATGCAAACATTACATATTACCTTTTATATATTATGTATGTTGCATATTATATATTATACATTACATATTATATATAAATCTGTTTATATGACTAGGAAGTCTGAGGTGGAGTACTCTCAGATAAGCTGAATCCACCTGCGTCTACTCCCTTTTAAAATGTTACCACTGCTATTACAATAAGAATTTATGGTTGTTTTAGGGAGGGAAATTAATATATTAAAAAGTGGGAAAAACAAAAATCACCCCATATCTGTCATCCAGAAGTAAACAGCCTTTTGTTGCTGAGATTTTTAAAAACATTCTTAATATTTATAGGTAAATGTTATCAATTCTTATATCTGCTTTACTTTTGATCTGATTCTAAAATCAGCAAACACTCATAGTTAAAGATTTAAGAAACAGAGAAAAGAACAAAGTGGAAATAACACATTAGAATCCCACTAACGGCCATGCCACCCTAAATAAGACTGATCCTGTCTGATCTCGGAAGCTAAGTAGGGTTGAGCCTTGTTAGTACTTGGGTGGGAGACCACCTAGAAAGACCAGGTGCTATAGGCATAAAAATTAAAAAATAAGGGATTGTAAGCTGACAAGTTCCTTGCAATCTATGAGGTCAACCAAGAGTTCCCTTGCCTGGAAAAAAAAAGAATCCAACTAACAAAAGGGTCTTATTTCTATTAACTTTGTGGGACTTTTTTAAAACTTTGCACTATCTTTTTGTGAGTGTGATATATACTATATATCATATATCATTATAATATGAATATATATTATAACTTATAAGTATATAATTATTTATATTCAATTATCTTATATATTCAATTATTCAATATATTATCCATGTTCAATTTATATTTAATTATTCTATATATATTTGTTTAAATATATATTTAACATATATTTAACATATATTAACAATACATTAACAATAACATTGGATTATTCTAGGCAGAAGGCAACAGGTTTAGCAGTTTGATGTCACTTAATACCTACTGCTGGACAACCATTTGTCTTTCTTGACTTAAACAAAGCCCAGTAACTCAGGTCATCCAATGCGATTTTATATTTTCAAAATAACGTCTCGAATTCCTGAATAGTAAAAGTAGGTCTTTTGACTGTTTCTAAAGCTCTGCTTTTGTGGATGCAGAACAAGCCAAGCGGTTTTTGTGCCCTCTATGTCCCAGTGAGCTCCCCTCCCACCCTGTGTAAATGTTTCTACTATTGCCAAAAAGGAACAGAAAGGCTATGTTTTAAGAGCCATGTGTCCAGGTAGTGGTGAGGGTTGGGTTAAGTAGGACTTAACCATTCAGTGGTCTGCTCATGTTCAGCCACAGCTTAGAAAGCCCTCCTTAAGCTGGCTTCTCCATCAACACTACTAAAGAGATAATTGAGCCCCAGTGGTATTTTATTTTTTAAGTGTATGAATAGATTCTGTTCTATGGGCACAGGGACAACCTACCCCTATTTGGACAAATTTGGTTTGGCCAGTGAGGCTGAGGCTATAGCCAGTTAAACCTGGCTCTGTTCTTTTAAAGACCACTGTTGGGAAGGAGATTTGTTAAGAATTCTATACATCACTGCATTCCACTGGGCTCGTGAAGAGCTGCCTTTAGGGCAAAGGTGGCCTGAGCTTTCTGTAGTCCTGACCCACGGATGAGAGAGGCCTTCCACAAATCCCTTTCAATCTTTCTGATTATATGGGAAGATCCTACTTGTTACTACTCTGTTTTTAACACCTCTCTAGCACTTGCTAATCTCCCTTTTTTCAGCAGCAAATAGTCTTTAGACAGAAAGTTCAGCAAGACCTGGTACCTGATCAGCTACATGGAAAACATAGTACGACTGTATTTCTACTACTCTAAGGCACCATGATTGTAAAAGGCACCATTACTTTGCATACCTCTTAAAGAAAAAAAAAATATTCCAATGAATTGTAAAAGATCATTTATTGTAAGTTACATCCCAATTTCAAAGTTGCTAAAATGTACAAAACAATGGAAAAAGAGGCAAATAAAATAAATATAAACCCGCAACAACAAAAGAGATCTTTGTATACTGTTAATAACAAAATTCAATAAATTCAACATTGTCATTGTTTTTATATTTATGGCTGCCTTCTATTTATGTTTGGTGATGAGAAATTTCCATTTAAAGTGGTTACATAAATTAGCTTTAGAAATAATGCTTACTAAATAAAATATTAAATTTAAATTAAAATATTTAATTAAATTTATTACATCAGAAATTTAATAAATTTAATTTTATTTAACAAAAATTGCTGTAAATTAAATTATTTGATAAATGTTTTTATTAAATAAAATTTATTTATTTATTTTAAAAAAATCTGAAGCAAATTAGAGCATTACTGGTACAAATACTGCATGCTTGTTTATGAACAACTGAAGACTGGGAAACACCACAACACATGATTTGGCAAAGTTTGGGCACTATGTAATTTCCAAGCCTTTCTTAATATTGAAGTAGAGTTTCTTGTGAGTGGAAATACCCTAAATGATCATTGTGTTTATTCCCACCTTTCCATTAGAAGGGAAAACTAAAGTCTAAAAGAGAAAGGAATATAATATAAGCTCATCCCTGAGTTTGGACCCAACCTCAAGAATCCTGCTGAATTATACATTGCCACTTGTGTGTTCCTGTTCTAGGGGAGAAGTCAGACATGTAGCATTTTCCTCAGTTGCGCTTCTTCTTCTCTTCATTTTCCAAGACCAGACTGTTCACTACATTATTCAGATAGAATTGCTTGCTGGGTTCAAACCAAGAGTTAGTGTATGGTGCAAGTCTTCTCTTACTGTCATTTAGCCATTCTTAAATTCTGAATTTCAGTTCATCCATTTTGTTGGCTGGAATACATTTTCAAGTAATTTTTTTTCAAAAAAGGTAGATGAGAATATGTTTTTCCCCATATTCTTAAATGTATAAAAATGTTTTCTTTTCTGCTTTATTAGTCAAAAACAGTTTAGCTGGGTATAAAAATCATAAGTCACAATTTTTATCTTTTAATATTTCTTTTTGATGGCATTTATTGTTGCAGAGAAGAAATGTTCGTTTTTTAAAGGTAGAATTATTTTTTTAATGCTTAACATTTTCTGTCTAGAGTCTCATAGAATTTTTTATTTACCTTCAGGATTCAAAGCCAGAATTCAGCTAGTCATAGTCATCCTTTCATTATTTTATGTATAATGTGGTGATGCTTTTCAAGACACATTCTGAAGTTTTTTTTGAACTCTGGGATGTTTCTTTCTGTTGTATCTTTGATTAATGCTGGGACTACAGTGACTGCCTCTCAGGATGGCTATTATAATTGAGTTTTTTTTTCATAGTGCAATTAAGATAATTTCTGGAATCCACTAAGTGCTTGAAATTTTAACCCCCATTTTTGGAATAAACATCATATAATTTATAAATTGGTGTTGCCTATTATTATCTTAATCAGATCCCTAGTATTATGTCCAAGACAGGACATTCTATGATCTTCTGAAACTCATGGGACAGCTCCACTTCAATGAAAAGGGCTTTGAGATTTAACCTGAATCTCTAGAAAAGCACCAGGTTTTTGGTCTCATCAAACAAACAGCAGAGTCTCATGAATCCTTTTGAGAATAGAGATATGCCTTCTAAATTTTCAGTGAGTGAAAAGGCATAAAAATTCAGCAACTAATAAATTATTTCTTTCTGCGAGTGCAATTAGGCTTACTAAGCAAATGTAAACAGGATAAAAGAGTATCTCTTAAGAGAGGAAGAACTTTTCTCAAGCAGTTATTAAAGACCCATCTACAAATTACATATATGTTAATTATAAATCAAGTACTCTAGAAACACCCATTGATAAATGATTTCTGTGTGAATTATAAGTCACATAAGAGAGCTCATTCACAAAATGATATGTGCACTCATTACAAGTGAAGCAACTTAAATGTACACAGATACAATGGGTATATATGCTAATTACAAAGACACTTTAGTGACTCTCATTTACAAATTAAATATGTGCTCACTGCCCACTAAATACTTTGGAAAAATCTATGATTTTCATGCTAATTACACAGCAAATAATTGGAAATACATATTTGTAAATAATCCATGTGTTAATTACACACAAACTCTTTTAAAACACTACTGTATAAATTATTTATATGTTAATGACATATAAAACACCTAAGAAACACCCAAATACAAATGATTTATGTTTAATTACACACCAGACACTTTAGGAACACCCATGTGCAAATGATTTATGTGCTAATTACACCAATGCTTAATTTTAAAAATGTCAAACAACAAATTACTTGTATGCTAATCACAAATCTGAACACTTACTTGCAATTGATTTATGAACTAATTATTAGTTGTTCTTATCTGTTTCCTTTAAGGACCCACTGTCATCAACAGATTGACAGCTTTCTTCTGGTTGATATCCATTATGAATATAAATAAAATCTGAGTCTATAATGAAAAGTTTTAGAAATCTCTCTTTACCCTCCTCTCCACCCTCAATTCAATCCAGCCACTACTATTTTTTTCATGCCATCTCTAGCACATCACAGTTTAAAAAAGGTTTCCATATCCATTATATTATTGGACCTGCATCCTGCAAAAGAGGGAGAAGTCAAGAATAGGAATTAGAATTTCCAATTTTGCGGATTGGAAAACTGAGGCTCAGGGTAGTGAAGCCATATTTCACCTGCCAGACCTAGTCCCTGCATAAGACTCCTAGACTCCAAGATCCTGATCTTTCTGCCTGGTCTCCGCTTGGCATTTCCTTCACAGGAAAACCTCAACTGTCATCCTCCAAGAAGCTTCCAAAACCAAAACACCCCTACTTTCAATAGGTCTCACTCTCTCCTGCTACCCCATTTCATTCCCTCTCCTCTCCCAAGTCCTCAGGTCCCTGGCCTCTCCCTCCACGCCATGCTGGCACTCCAAACCCCACTGTGGGCCCAGGCACTCTTCTCACCTCTTTAAGAGTGAAAATGTATATCCCAGAGATTGCAGCTTAATTGACTGATTAATAACAGAAAATCTAATTGAATGCTCCCAGCTTGTATGTACGATGTCTTAATGTTAGAGCCTTGGGAATAAACGCACAGCAGGGGAGTCTGAACTGCAGCACAAGAGCTAGCACTTTCAATTTAAGAGTCAATCTCATTATACAAGAAGCTGTTCCCTTTATCCCCCTGGAAAAGCTCATGCTCTCAAACCAGATTCCCTGAGCACAAGCATCCTCAACTCCATCCTATCTGTGGGAGATGCAAATGGAAGGCTGGGCTTTCTCTTTCTCTTTCCTCACCCCTCCTCTCTCTCCTCTCTCTCTCTCTCTCTCTTTCTCTCTCCGCCCCCCCCCCCTTTATTATTTGTTCTCTCTGCTGCATAATCTGAGCAGCTCAGCAAATATTCATGTGAATGCCACTTTGGGGTCTCTGAGGAGTGAAGACATGGGCCTTGGGAGGTGATGTGAATTTGGCATTGACATCACTGAAAGGTGAAGAAAACAGTGAGATGCCTTCAAGTCAAGCCTCTGGCTATCCCCTGCTCCTCTCAGATTGCTCCTTCAGGGCGCCTAGATTAGAAATCTCTTGATGCTCACATAGCTGAGGCAAATGTGATGATCTGGGAGTAACTTGGGAGAAGTCAATGAGGGCTCCTGAGACCTCAGCCTGGGGCTCCTCCTTTATGGTTAGTCATAGCATCTCTGAGGAAGGGCTTTGGCTTCCTGCATGTCTGCCTAGGTCAGCTCAGGCTGCCATAACAAAGTACCACAGGCTGGGTCGCTTAAGCTACAGATAAGTATTTTCTCATAGTTTTGGAGGCTGGATGTCTAAGATCAAGGTGGTGAGGGTTTGGCCTTTCTCCTTGGTCTATAGGTGCTGGCCACCTCCTTCCTGCATCCTCAGGTGATCTTTCCTCTGTGCATGCAATCCTGGTGTCTCTGTGTGTGTCCAATTTTCCTCTTTTTATAAGGACATCAGTCAAATTAGATTATGGCTCACCCAATGACCTCACTTTTACTTAAGCATCTCTTTAAAGGCCCTATCTTCAAATAGTTATATTGTGAGGTACAACAGAATCTCCACTTGAATAATCCAAGACCCTTAAACTTCAACTTGCCCAAACTTATCCAGCCTTATGACTTTGCACCTCTGCCCAACTCCCAGTTCCTTTTTGTCTCCCCCAGATGGCTGAATGTCACCAATACTAACTAGAGAGTTAGGACAAATTCTTGCTCCTCTTGTTCCCTCACCTCCTGCCTCATCCATCTCCAACTCCTCCCATGGACCTGATTCTCCAAACACCACAGCCCCAAACCAAGGTCCCCTCACCTCCTCCTTGGACCTCCACTGCAGCCCCCAGCTGTCACCCTGCATCCTATCTTGCACAACTGACTGTGTGTCCCCACCCCTGCTCAAACACACCACCACTTTTTCTACCCAGGACTGATGTGAGTCACATCATTGCCTCCTGGCAGGTCAGCAAGGTACAAGCCTTCTCTGGGTATTGCTGTAGACTGAATTGCATTCTCCAAAATTGATATGTTGAAGCCCTAACATCCAATGTGAGTATGTTTAGAAATAAGGCCCTTATGAAGTAGATGAGGTCATAAGTGTGGTGAGGTCATAATAGGACTAGTGTCCTTATAAGAAGAAATTCACAGAGCGCTCTCTCTCTAGGCCATGGGAAGACACTGTAAGGAGGATTTCTGTAAGCCAGGAGGAGAGTTCTTGTTTCTCACAGAGAACCACCTCAGCCAGTACCTTGATCTTAGACTTCCAGCCTCCAAATCTATGAGAAAATAACTTTCTGCTGTTTAAGCCCCCCAGTGTGTGGTATTTGGCTTTGGCAATCTGAGCTAAGACACACACACACACACACACACACACACGTAAAATTGCATCCAGCAATCTGCGCCTTTTACTCTATGTAAATTATACCTCAAACAAATGTAAGTAAAAAAGAGAAAGGAGCAGCATGACCTCATGTGTAAACCCCAACTGGTGAGTGGGAGATGCAGGTTGCCTATTACTGTGATGAGAAAAGTGAAGCTAAGAACCATGACGTGGTTATGCGGCTGCAGTTACTGAGCGGAGTACACAATTCAGTTCAGTTTGGCGAACTCAGGTAATGGGTGTCCTCTGCCAAGCCCAGTGTTGGACAATGGGGTCACAATGTGTAGGGCCCAGGTGGCCCTCCAGGAGCAGCCCAGGCCTGACAGATAAACAGATATTTACAACACTGTGTCATTCACACTGTGATGGCCTTCAGCAAGGGCAAGAGAGTACCAAAGGGCCACCTAGCAGCCCAGGATGCCAGGAATAGGGGGCTTCTGAGCCAAGATGTGAGGAATGGCCAGACAGAGTCTGCATTTTGACCCTCTCTCCAAGTCTACCCAGAGAAGTCTGTAAACCATGCTCCTTAAAGTGTGGTCCACATGACAGCAGCAACTGTGTCACTTGGGAGCTCTCTGGAAATAGAAAACTGTGGCCCCACCCAGACCCACCGCATCAAAATCGGTACTTTAATAAATTCCCCTGGGAAAGCACATTCATGCTGGAAAAGTGCTGGTCTGGATGTTTCAGAAGGACACAGAGAGAGCCAGAGTGAGCTGTAAACAAGGAGGTGTCACCCTCTTGAATGACTAAATTCCCCCCTCTCTATCCTGGCTACAAATACTTTTGAGGGCCCAGCCTAGGGTTCCCACTCAATCTCTACTGACCCCAGGTGACCAGGTCCCTGAGGACTGTATGTCGAGACTCACCTCTCCCACCCAGCAGGTCTGCCATGAGCAAATGTGTGAGCCTATGATGGGGCAATTAGCCATTGATTGGAAAATGGGCTCCTTACCTGCAACAAAGGAGGGCTTCTCTTCTCTGAGACCGTGGACAAAGAAGGCTTCCAGGTGGCTAATTACCTGATAGGTAGCAAGACTCTCACCTCCTAGGCCTTTTAGCTCAGTTAATAAAACAATTTGCCTGGCTTTTTGTCCTCCTCTTATTGTGCTTTCTTAGTTGACACAGGTTTTACAAAATGAGAAAGTTATACAAAGCCAGCTGACTGCAGAGATCAGTAACTAGGAAGAGGAGGAAGACCTGGGGCTTTTCCAACTCCTCAGCAGGCCAGGGGCAAGGCCACTGCAGATCCAGGCACCTGGGGATAGGTGAGGGCCCTCCTACTCTTAAAGTGTCTATAGATCCAGCAGGATATATGAAAGTTGTACATACTTTGCAGATGATCCCAAGAACTAATTTAAGTAAGATCATGTATATAAAGGGGTTTAATAAAATATAAAGTTCTATTTAAATGATAGTGGTTATTTTCTTAGACCAGATCATTGAAATTTAATGGGATAATTTTCATTTCAAAATACAGACGCTAGAACAGCTAGGGTGTCCAGCCATTCCATTTGGCCAGAGACTCGGGTTTCCTGGGACATGACTTTCAGGGCCAAAATCAGGACAATCCCTGGAAACCAAGACAGTTGATCACTCTACTAATAACTCGTGTTCTGGGCACTGGGAATACAGCCATGAGCAAGACTCAGAGACTCAGAGGACTGCCCTCATGGAGCTGAGGCTCTAATGAAGAGAAAAGAAAAGAAGTAAGTAAACAAACAAAATAATTACCAGTGATAACTGTTATGCTGGGAACAAAGAACGAACTGCAATAGGGTGGCCCAGTAAAGCTTTTCTGACACCTAATGACAGCTAATGACAAGCATCAGTCCATATTGCCAGGGTCCTATCTGCTACTTTGGGCCAGGAGTGGTGGTGAAATTTTTTAAGGAGCACTTCTCCAAGGAGGCAGGAAGGTAAGTGGGGACTTTTTCTGAACCTTCTACCTTGTTGTATCCCTGGTCCCCTGAGGGGTTAGAACCGCAGACCCAGTAGCTGCTCTGACCCCAGCAGGCTGTTTTCATGTCAGCGTCTCATATGGTTCTGACTTCTCTCTTTCTCTCTCTTTGTTTCTGGATCCTAGCAATTTTTATTCTTAGGTCATGCTAGGAACATTTTTGTCACTGTGTCTATTGTTTTAGTATTATGTTATATCTAGAATTCTACCTGTTTGTGCTGGGAGAGGAGTCAGTGAGCACCATGTTACTGAAAGTTTTCCATGATCTGCTTATTCTTGAACAAAATGTCTAAATTGAAATATAACATTAAAAAACAGCACAGATCACCATGCGCACCATGATGTACAGCTCAAAGGTTGGTCACAATATCAACAGACCCATGTACCTAGAACCCAGATTAAGAAATAGATTGTGATCCGCACCCTAGAAGCCTCCTCTTACCTCATTCCACTCAGGGGTAACCCTTAGCCTGCCTGGCACCCCACAGTTTTGCCTCTTCTTGATTTTTATAAAATAAAACCACGCGGTCTGTTCTCTTTTGCATCTCACTTCATTCAGTCAGCATCACGTTTGTGAGAGTCACTCGTGCTTCTGCGTGTAGTTGCAGATCACACACCACATTCCATCGTGTGAGTGGACGGCCATCTGCATGTCTGCTCTACTACTGATGGACAGTGGGTGGGCTATCTTGACGGCTGCTGCTGTGAAGCTTTGGTGAGCATATAGACGTGTAAAGGTTGGGTGTACACCTGGAAGTGGAATTGCTGGCTCATAGGTAAGTGCATGTCCAGATCCATTTGTTGCGTTTCTTCCTGCTCTCTTGAAATTATCTCTTCAGCTGTATGTAAGGTCCTTGAGTGCCAGGTCCTTGTCATTATTCACTGTTATCTGCCAAGTGCCTTGTACACAATAGGTGCTTAATAAATATTTGTTGTATAAATGAAGAGAAGGGATGAATGAATAGACCAGACAATGAGCCCAGATGACAGATCCAGGCCTGCCTATTAATGCCCTGCCCCCAACCTCCACCACCAGCTCCCTGACAGCTAGGAAGTCTCTGGAGCAGAGAAGGGGAGACTGCACGGGGAGGGTTGCCAGGCCTGCATGCCATAAGGACAGGAGGGACAGCGAACTCATTTACTCAGCCCAGTGCTGGCCTCTGGTGTCCCCAGTCAAGGACACAGTCCCACAGGCACTCATCTTCTATCCATTCAGGCCACCCTGTGCCCATGTTAGCTCCTCCCATCTTTTGAAACCACAAAACATGAGACCTTCATCCACTGAGTCATTCTGGCCTCTAAAACCCAACCAGACATGCCACTTTGCTAAACTCAGATATCCAGTAGCTAGAGAGACATTTTTGTTCTCAATATCCTATCGTTTTCATAATGGTTGAAATGCCGACAGGTCTGAGGGAAGAGGTAATTCCTTTT